>JASKMD010000029.1:2195345-2465345 GCA_030144725.1 Haematococcus lacustris | reverse complement strand
AGTGCTCCAGGCTGAGCTGGGCTAGCAGGCTCAATAGCTGGGCCAGACTGGACAGCTGCCAGAGTGTACAGCTGCACAGGATGAGGGGTGGGAGGTGTAGCAGTGGGCCCAGCAGGGACAGTGCAGCTGGGCCTGGGCGTATCACCAGCAGGGTAAGACCCGCGCCCTACCATCCCTGCTGCCGTGTCTGCTCCCTTCTCTGGCGTCCCTGCCTCTGCCACGGCTGCTCCTGTTCCTGACCTGCCCCCTGGCCCCTCAGCCCCTGTCCCTGCCCTTGCCCCTGTGCCTGCCTCGGCTGCTTCGTGCTCTGAGTCTGAGTGCAGCTGCTCGTCAGCTTCTGCCCCCGGGGTTGCCTGGCTGCGCTTGTGCTTCTTCTCCACTCGCCGCAGGTTCTTCCGTTGTGCCTTGGTCAGGGCAGGCTGGGCATCTGCACCCCCAGCTGCAGGTGGACCTCCCGCACCACCCACCAAGCACACCTCACCCTCACCCACAATGTCGCTGGCATCCACACTGGATGTTGAATGCTGGTGGTGGCTGCGGGAGGACGCTGGGCTGTGGTGGTCAGTGTCTGGCGGCAGGGCAGTGGAGGCAGCATGGGAGGCTCTGCTAGGGTGGGGCCAGGGGCCTGGCAAAGGGAGGGGAGGAGTGAGGACTGCTGGCAACCCCTGCTGCATGTCATGGGCTGGAGTGCCACGTGAGGTAGCACTGGCTGCTGGCAACGAGCCTGTGGTGGCGGCATTGGCACCGGGCTTCGTGTGCTTGGCCTTGCCACCCTGCTGTATGAGCTGCTGCAGCTGGATCAGGCTGCTGAGCTTGTGGGTTGTTGGGGGGGGTGGCAGAGGGTCATGGTATGGGACCTGCCCTGGCTTACCCCACGCAGAGGTTGCTGCGCCCACTGAGCTGCCAGCTGCAGTACGATTCAAACCCGCTGCAGGACCACTGCTGCTGACGGTGCTGGTGCCTCGTATCTGCCCTTGGAGTAAGGCCTTCATTTGGGCCAACTGCACCCTGTCAATCTGAGACTTCTCGACCTGGCTGGCGCGAGTTGTGGGCTTGCTCGCCTCCACAGCGAGCGGAGAAGATGGCAACTGTGGCTTGGCTGATTGCCTGCGAAACAGAGCGCTGCATCGGTTGTCGATGTTCCTACTTGTGGCGCACGCACGATATGCTATTGCATGACGAGCAGCGTGAGCAGCCAGCCAACATTGAGTCGCCTCTAATCGACAACCTTAAGGGTCGCCGCCGCACCTTGTCGCCTCCTTGCTGGAAGCTGTGCTAGCGCGAGGACTGTCCTTGGCTCTGTCCTCCTTTGTCTTCGCCTGAACCTGCTTGTCCTTCTGTGGTTGCACTGTCCCAGGCTCCACTGCAAGAACCTGCTGAAGCAGCAGGCAGCAATAGCACATAAAGTTCGAGGCCAGCTACATGAGCTGCTACCTGGTAGGAGGAGACTGTACAAAAGCGTAGCAATGCCCATGTCAGGTTTTACATGCCAGGGTCCTGACTTGGCGGCACTGACCTGGCGCTTCCTGGGTATGATGGGATGCGATTTGTCTATCTGCAAAGTAGGGCACAAGCAGGAGGATGTGGCATGCTGGCTATGGCTGTCTTACCACATCCCAAAGACCCTACCCGGCCTGGGCACGGCTGTGTGTGGGCGGATCCTTTGCCACAGCCTCTCGGGCACCTGAAGCCGGTCTTGCGGTTCTGCAGACAGAAGGTACACAAGCATGCCAGTATGGAGGCAGGCAGGCAGGCAGGCAGGCAGGCAGGCAGGCAGGCAGGCAGGCAGGCAGGCAGGCAGGCAGGCAGGCAGGCAGGCAGGCAGGCAGGCAGGCAGGCAGGCAGGCAGGCAGGCAGGCAGGCAGGCAGGCAGGCAGGCAGGCAGGCAGGCAGGCAGGCAGGCAGGCAGGCAGGCAGGCAGGCAGGCAGGCAGGCAGGCAGGCAGGCAGGCAGGCAGGCAGGCAGGCAGGCAGGCAGGCAGGCAGGCAGGCAGGCAGGCAGGCAGGCAGGCAGGCAGGCAGGCAGGCAGGCAGGCAGGCAGGCAGGCAGGCAGGCAGGCAGGCAGGCAGGCAGGCAGGCAGGCAGGCAGGCAGGCAGGCAGGCAGGCAGGCAGGCAGGCAGGCAGGCAGGCAGGCAGGCAGGCAGGCAGGCAGGCAGGCAGGCAGGCAGGCAGGCAGGCAGGCAGGCAGGCAGGCAGGCAGGCAGGCAGGCAGGCAGGCAGGCAGGCAGGCAGGCAGGCAGGCAGGCAGGCAGGCAGGCAGGCAGGCAGGCAGGCAGGCAGGCAGGCAGGCAGGCAGGCAGGCAGGCAGGCAGGCAGGCAGGCAGGCAGGCAGGCAGGCAGGCAGGCAGGCAGGCAGGCAGGCAGGCAGGCAGGCAGGCAGGCAGGCAGGCAGGCAGGCAGGTGAACAGGCAGGCAGGGAGGTGAACAGGCAGCCAGGGAGGTAGGCAGGCATCAAGGCAGGCAGGCAGATTAGCAGGCAAGCATGCAGGCGGACTAGAGGCAAGGAGGCAGGCAGGCAAGTATGATATTATATATTGATACATAACCCAATCTCTGCACCGAGGAGATGATCAAGATAGCCATCTGCACCTTCTCAAGCCGGTTTGCTTTAAGGAATTGCTGCAAGCAAGCCTGATGGTACAGCCCTCCTGTGCACTGCTGGAAGGTACAGGAAAGCCAGTTGCATTCTGCCACCGCAGCATCCGCCTGCGTTCCGCACAAGTCGCAGATGCCTCCTTCCTCAGATTCAGCCATGGCCACATAGTCGCTGTTTTGAATGGTTCGTAGAGGGGGGCGAGTAATGTCGTGCGAGTCGGTTTTGGCGGTTCCTGACCTTTTTCACGGTGTACCATGCATCCAACCTTGTACTGCAGGTTGTAGACAAGGCGATGTAGGGTTTTGATAAGCTAAGAGGCACTCAGTAGGCTACTACACAGAAAGCAAGTTGAGGGCAAGGTTTCATACTCCGCCATTTGTGACTTGATGAGCAGTTCCTGCTCTGCGCCCGATATCCGGAAGGTGAAAGAAATGGCGCATACCCCCCCTGCAACCAGGATTCTATCTGCAGCCCGGATTTTACGTGCGGACCATACCTGTCCCCTGTCCCCACACCCTCTCCAAGCTGGGGCGGTAGACGTTGGCATGAAACACATGCTCCCATGTGAGCAACAGCTTGGGGAGTACCTGGTGCACACATCACTGTGCTATAGGCTGCTGGGCCTGGGCCTTGGGTGCTCGGTCTCCCAGCATCTTGTAGCCCAGGCCAGGGTAACCCTTGCCTGCGGCTGGAGCCACTGGTCGGTCTGGCAACCATCACAGCAGGTCTCCTGCATTGGGAGCGGTCCTCACTGCTGCACTATGGTATCCTCTCGACCACCGTTACTGCCGCCACAACCACAGGCAGGGCAGCTGACTCACAATACGTCCCTTGGCTGTAATTGCTGTCACATCTCGCATGCATGCATCAATGAATGCTTGCCACACTGACCGAAGGCGTTTGCAGGTACCAGCACCTTGGCGCTCAACCTAGAGCCTTCATTGCAGTGGAACACTAAGTGTGGACCTCTACAAAGCGGTGTTTTGTCTGTGTGGAGTTCCCATGCACATGGCATACACATGGCAAAGACATGGCATACACATGATCATGGTCGCCTACACCTACAGCATTGCCTGACCCCGGAGGGCTATGATGTAGAGTTGGCATGACAAACATGCACTGATTGTGAGCTGATGACAGCTCAAGAGGGGGGGGGGGCACACTACTGTGCCGTAGCGGGCTGCTGCTGGGCATTGGGTGGCTTGTCCCGCATCCGCTTGTACCCATGCTCAGGGTACTCCTTGCCCTTGGCTGGCAGCTTCCCCTGGTCTGGCCAGTAGCACAGCTCCAGTGGGCGCCACTTGCTCTCCCCAATGCGCTGCATGTTCAGCGCTGCATTGCAGTCCCTGTCCAGCCACCTGCCCGGTTATGGCCCTGGCTTTGCCTTGGCAGCCTTGCCCTGAGCCTTGCCCTTGGTGGGCTGGGTGGGCTCAGCTGCCTGCTCAGCCTCAGTGCGCTTGCTGCGCTTGGCTGGCAGGGGAGTGCTGGGCCCAGGCTCTGAGGCTGCTGGCTGTGAGGCTCATACCAGCTCATACCTGCTCATACCTACATGTACCCGTGTGTCACTCACTCTCGTACCTCCAAAGGGCACCTCCAGCTAGGCTGATGCTGCGTCAGCAGTACGCAACCCGCTACAGGTACCAGCAGCTGTTCCTTGCTGGGTGGAGGCTGGTGCTGGCAAAGGCCCAATTGGGGAGCTCGTGGCTGGCCCACAAACAGCTGGAGGTTTGAGGTACTTTGCTGATGCACTGCGGCTGGGGCCTGCGCACCAGGGTGCAGCTCTACCACCAGCCACCTGTCGGACGCCAATGTATGCCCTTGTGAGGCTCTGCCACCACCTGCCACGTGCTTGGCGTCATGCTCTGTCATCACCTTGCTGCTTCATGCTCCGTGCTCCTGCTGTGGCCCTGTCTCACAATGCCCCTAGCCAGGAGCGTGGCCAGCCAGTGCGGGGCCTGATGTGGTGCCCTGTAGTGGCCCCCCGCAAGCCCCCACAGGCCCCACGCAGCAGCCAGGCAGCCACACAGCCAGCAGCCTCAGAGCCAGGGCCCAGCACTCCCCCTCCAGCCAAGCGCAGCAAGCCGGCAGCTGAGCCCACCAAGGGCAAGGGCAAGGGCAAGGCTGCCAAAGCCAAGCCAGCACCACAGCCAGGCAGGTGGCTGGACAGGGACTGCAATGCAGCATTGAACATGCAGCGCATTGGGGAGAGCAGGTGGCGGCCGCTGGAGCTGTGCTACTGGCCAGACCAGGGGAAGCTGCCAGCCAAGGGCAAGGAATACCCTGGCCTGGGCTACAAGCGGGTGCGAGACAAGCCCCCCAAGGCCCAGGAGCAGCAGCAGCAGCCTGCTGAGGCACAGTAGCGTGTGCCCCCCCCTCTTGAGCTGTCATGAGCTTACAATTAGTGCATGTTTTGTCATGCCAACTCTACATCATAGCCCTCGGGTCAGGCAATAGTGTAGGTGGTAGGCTCACTCCACACAGCCCAATGACACTGTTTGAGTCGGGTCTAGTTAGTGGCTGCTAGTGGCTGCTAGTAGGTACTTCCTACTCAAATGGCTCAAATGGAGGCCCTAGTGAGGGACAAGAGGGCTGGCGCTGCAGATCTAATTATCACATCCGCTACCCCTTTCCCATCTCCATCCCTCGCCTTTCCCACCACCACCACCACCACCTGGAGGAGCTTCCAATGATATGCATGTCGTCACCTTTCCTAAGTGTTTGTCACTTGGATGAGACCCACCTCGCCAACTCCTCAACGCCGGCATTTGACACTGGCACCCATGGCCACAGCAACATGAGTCGAAGCTGCAGCAGAGGCTGCAACCCGGCCAGCCCAAGCTTGGGTTCTAGAAACCCCAGGCAGGGGAGGGGCATCAATGCCTGGCATGGGGTGGGCCAGCAGTACCACAACTTGAATTTAGCACCCTACCACATGCACTGTGGTTGCACAACCTTCGAGCCGTGAACCACAACTGTAAACCACTAGCTCAAACTGACGTAGTAAAGATATGCTTGGAGGACTCCCACTGTGGGGACAACATGCTCCTTGTAATTTATATGTATGGATCTCACTTCCGGCCCACTCCGGTTGCCGGCCCTCCGGTTGGACGGCGATTTCATGCACCTCCCAGCACGGCCACTCCGCTCCGATGGTGTTGCTCAGTCCCTGTGATGTCCCCGAAAAGGAACCGCAAGCGCGCCGTCTCCCCAGCACCCTCCGCAGCTGGTAAGCCGCGAAGCTCGACGAAAGGCCCCAAAGCTAACTGACGACGCGGCGCAGTGTGCCCCACGCGCCCTTGCGACCTCGTGCATCAAGTCCTGCCGTGCGTGCCGTGCTTTCCCGTGTCTGCAGGTGCCAGTGGCAGCGGGCAGCAACTCCAGGGGCAGGGGCAGGCTGCCAAGGTAGTGATTGGACTGCGTCGCCAGGTCATCAAGGCTGGCCTGCGTGGCCTTGTGAAGGCACCACTGCCTGATCTCAGCCCAGCCCAGCCCAGTCCAGCCCAGCAGCAGCAGCATTTCCCAGCAGCAGGTCCAGCCCCAGGCCCCCTCCCCCACCTGACCCAGTTGCTGCGCCCAACCTCATGGGGCAGGTGGCTGGACCGGGACACCAACCCCTGCCTCAACTTCCAGCGCATTGGGGAGAGCATGCAGCGCCCCCTGGAGCTGTGCAGAGCTGCACAGCTGCGCAGCTGCATAGCTCTATGAGGGCCTGATGGCTCTGGTATGTGCAGCTATGAGGGCTTGATGGCTCTGCCCCCCATTGGCAAGGAGTACCAGCAGGGCTACAAGCTGGTCCATGACCGGCTGCCCAAGGTCAAGCAGAGGCTGCACCGGGCTGCGGAGTACCGGCGGGCATTGATGGCTGGGCCCGCAACAATGCATAGGCCCTAGTACTTTACACAGGCTGTCAGCCTTCCAAAGCATTAAGCTGTTAGGTTTTATGAGGTGCCCTGTGGTCAAGGTGCATGCAAGTTCTGGAACACTGCCAAACTATCCCACAGTGACCTGCTAATGAGGGTCATCAAGGCAGATGTGGAGTTAGGCAGGAGTTGCCAGACCAGCTGGAGTGCTCAGTTCCAGCTGGCCGTTAGAGAGCTGATGGGGGGTGAGTTTACTTTGAGCCCGGACATGGTCCTAGGCACCAAGGCTATGGAAGTCAAGTGGCTCGAGAGGTGGGGGAGGCGTTGGGTTGGGTTTGAGGGAGACCCTAGACTGCCTGAGACGGTGCATCGGGAGAGATGTTCGTATGCTGCATGGTTCAAGCATGGGGACGGCATTGGCATCAATCACATGGCACCACACCTGCTTAACAGACAGCTCTCTACAGAAGTTCGCACGAGCTTGACTAGGTTCAGGTTAGGCAACAGCGGTCTGGGGGTGGAGAAGGCTCGGTTTGAGGGGGTAACTTTCATTGATCGCACATGCACCAGATGCACAGAGGGGGTAGTGGATGACGCCATGCATTTCATCTTTGAGTGCACTGCCACGAGTTCCATCAGGGAGCAGCCGGAGTTTGCCATGATTTTACAGAACAATAATGAGAACTTGCATGACTTCATGTTGAGCCCATGTGCACCTTTGTTTGTGCACCTTGCTTTGAAGTGCGTTACAGAAAGTCCCGAACCCCTAGAGGGGGAGGGCGGCCTAGCAGCCTAACGGCTGACGGCTTAAGCGGTGTAAGCCACATCATTCGTTCATTCCAGTGGTCAAGGGGGATTAGCCCAAGGAAAGAGTGCCACCGGTGTGGGGTTTGGAGTCATCAAGGGTGCAACCGAGGAGCTACAACTTGTTTGTAGTAGCCGAGTGAGATTACCTACAGGCCAACATGTTGTTCCTTGTTGAATAAGTTTTGTTGGCCTGGTGGCAATACCCACACAGGTGGACTCATGCCGCTTAAGTTTATAGCTTTAGTGCGTTGCCATGTTATAATGCGTTGCATATCTATATGTATCGCTGGCGATGATCTCTTGGTGAGCGGGTGCATGCGGTAGCTCGCTACCTCAACAAAGGAACACCACATGCTGAACGCAACCTTGAAGGCAATGTTTGCCACAATGCACTCAGTCCCCATCCACCCCCAGCTTTGCCTGCCACCCTCATGCATCTCTTCATGTCACCCTTGGCCCTCCTCACATGTTGAGATACCCAATCACACTGTTCACATCTTTGTCGCCCCTCCCAGAGCAGTTGATCACAATGCGCTCCCCACCCTTGAGGCTGGGGCAAAGCTTGTCTAAGAAGGCGATGGCATGGCTGGTCTCCAGAGCAGGGATAATCCCCTCCAGCTGGCTGAGCTGCTGGAACGCCTGTGCAAGCACACCCAGGCAGGTCATACTAGGTCACACACACGTCCTCGTCACAGTCACCTAGTCACATGACACCCGCACTGGCTATACATTTCTATCCATAAGTAGTGCCAGCAGCAAGGCAGGAACAGCACGGCACAAAACCGGCTGGACCACGTCACTCTGATGGCTGCCTCACAGCTGCACAGGCACATAGACAGATCCTGCCTCCAAACTCTAGCTGCAGTGCAGCGTCGTAGGTGGTGGGCAGCAGTGGTGTAGGGTATCACAGGTGCGCCTTCATCAGCCCTGCTGCCCCTCAGCCCTCCCACCCACTGTGCAGCCCTTACCGCAAGGGCCTCCTGGTCAGTAACAGCATGGTATTCTGCGCGTGAGGCGTCCATGAGGAAGGAGTGCTCGGGGCCAATGCCAGGGTAGTCCAACCTGGAGAAGCAAGGAGCAGCAGGTGCGACAGAATATCCTGAGCAGCAGCAGTGTCTGACGGTGGCGGTGTTCACCATGGCAATGGTGCTGGTGCAGCTGCTGCTGTTGATGACGAGGCCATGAGTATCCTGATGTTTGCAGCCCTGACTTGTATGTGCCTGTGGCTTGTCTCCTCACCCTGCACTGATAGAGTGAGGGTCAATGATCTGGCCATCATCGTCCTGCAGGAGGTAGGACAGAGAGCCGTGCAGCACGCCTGGCGAGCCCTTGGTCAGGGTGGCGGCGTGCTTCTTGGTCTCCACGCCTTCACCACCAGCCTGGGCAGACAGCCAGCACAGCAGCATCGCGTGTCAGGAAGGGTGGGGGTCAGAGGTAGCTGACAGCGGAAGGAGAGCAGCCAACAAGGCGCTGTGCACTGGCCAGCACTGCCATGCTAGAGAGGCATGAATAGCTAACACTGCTTCCTAGCCTTGGCATCCCAACAGGGTGATGGCACTGCATGCATTTGAGAACAACAGCTGACCTCATCCTGTGAACAGTGCCCGTGTGAAAGAGCTTCCTGCACCTGCCTTACACCAAATGCCTCACACCTTGTCATGCAAGCTGTGCAGGGGCTCTCTTGGCATGGGGGCCAGCTGAATGACAGCCGGGTGACAAGCGTCATCTGTCAGTCAAGGTTGTGTTCTGACCGTGTACACTAGACTGTGTACAGCAGCACTAGACGTGCAACATGTGCTTGTCTCTGTATGGCTTTGTGCCTTTGCAATGCTTGGGGCCAGGCTGTGTGATGTGAGCTTTGTTCCCATCCACAACTGCCAAAGCGAAGATAATGTCAGCCGGCCTTGAGGCACACCATTGCAAGAGAGCTCTGTACTAAGAACTGCTCCATACCATGCCTGGCCTTGCATACCCTTGCAATCCAGCCTGGCATCGTACAAATCCTACCTCCTGGGCATCATACATCCTCCCTCACACCCTTGCTCTTAGCAGCACAGCACAAGGGCACTGTGCAGCCCTCCCTCAAACACAATCCTACACACTGCCAGCCAGCCACACTAAACCTGACAAGTGCACCAAGGACTGGCGTCCCCATACACCCTGCCACTCACCTCCACACCAATCAGGCGGACGCTGTCCTCATCGATGAACTCGTTGAAGATGCCAATGGCATTAGAGCCTCCTCCCACGCAAGCCATCACAATGTCTGGCAGCCCACCCCACTTCTCCTGGCACTGAACGCGGGTTTCCCTCCCAATCACTGACTGAAAGTCACGTACGATCATGGGGTAGGGGTGGGGGCCAGCAGCAGAGCCCAGGATGTAGTGGGTGGTCTCCACGTTGGTCACCTGGGCAACCATGACACCACATACTCCTCATGCACAGTGCTGATGGGGCCTTACCAGGGCCAAGCATGGAGTGCTGCTGCCGTGGCTGGTAACAAGCCTGACGCTGCGGACGCCACCATCACTGACGTCGCCGCTGCTGACGCCACCGCTGCTGCCGCTGCCACTTTTGCTTAGCGTGCAGGAAGCAAACACTGACACGCTGACAAAGAAACCTGTCACTCACACATACAAAGCCATCCCCACCTCTTGGGGTAAGTGGCCTGCACCACCACACCCAGCCTAGTGTTCGTACCCCCCTGCAAACACTCACCCAATCCCTGATGGCTTCGCTGGTAGCATCCTTCAAGGTGGCCGTGCCACTGTGCACCGGCCGCACCTCAGCGCCCATGAGCCGCATGCGGAACACATTCAGGGACTGGCGCTCCATGTCCTGTGGAACCAGCACCACAGCGCCAGCATCGAACACATTTCAAGAACTGCAGCTAGGGCCCCCATCAGCAGTACACCCAACATCAAGAGTGTGGCAGTGACAGGCTTGCTAGACATTTCTTGCACCTCATTAAGATACAAAGGACCCAAGGCGAGCACAGACATACCATGAAGGTACCCACAGATGCGTGCTGACACCTATTACACATACCTTGGCGCCCATGTAGATGATGCACTTCAGACCCAGGCGAGCACACACAGTGGCCTGCATGTTTCACAGCTCACCACACCTGCTTGGTATTCATGACAGCTGGCGTACCGGAGAGAGACGTGCACAAGGTCAGTGCGCTCACCGTGGCAACACCGTGCTGGCCAGCTCCTGTCTCTGCGATGATGCGGCGCTTGGTCATTCGCTTGCACAACATGGCCTGCCCAAGAGAGTTGTTGATTTTATGAGCTCCTGTGTGGTTCAAGTCTTCACGCTTAAGGTAGATCTCTGGGTGGCTGCCATCTGGCCTGCGAGTGGTACCGCGCATTCACTGAAGAGGGCCTTATGACACATGTCATCACAAGGTACAACCTGCCAGCCTGCCAACTCTCTGCACCCATAACACAGCAAACCACACATACTTTGCGTAATGCTTCGACAACCGCTCTGCGTAGTACAGGGGCGTCTCGCGGCCTACATAGTCTTTTAACACAGCGTTCAGCTCAGCCTGCATCATCACATAGCTCAGTGTCAATGATGCAGGCCAGCAACGTGCTGACAAGATATTCGGGTGTGCGGCCACTTGCCTGAAATGCGGGGTCTGCCTGTGCCTTCATGTATTCCTCCTCCAGCTCTTGCAATGCTGGAATCAATGTCTCTGGCACGTACTTGCCCCCGAACCTGGTCGCAACTTGAAACAAATCGTGCTGACACTTCACGCGAGCGGCATAAGCTAGGTTGCCCACATCCTCAATTAAGTAGCTCACTTGCCAAAGCGTCCATTCACATCTGGCCTCTGAATGCTGCGCACACTCAGCCGTTCAGGAGCTGCGATGCTTTGCACTCGCAGTGGCCGACGGCTGACCCGGCCTCGTGGCACCTGCGACACACAGCCGCTGCTGTGGCATGCTACGTCCATTGCTGCCCGCGGGCCTGTTCTGATGTTCATCTTGTGGTCTTCTGCCTCTGTGGCTTTCGAGGCACTTGGCACTGATTTATTCAAAAAGGGCTGTGGCTAAAATTCTGACCCCTTCAGCCTTCTTGGCCACCGCTGCTTAGCCTGCTTGATGGTCTGCAATCACACATGCTAAGACACATGGCACACATGCGTAAGGTGAAGTTCAGCAGCAGGCCAGGTTGTAAGGTATTCCTAGCGTTTGTAGTTGCTTCGCGTTGCTATTGTTTGAAACATGGGTTGGCTACTGCCTAACTCCTGGCAGCTGCTACTGGGCTTCGAGAAGCTGGCTTCGAGACCACTTACGGTCACCCCCGCCATTGGCTCAAGAGATAACTCATTTCTGCACGGATGAGGTCGCCTATTGGTGCGATGAGCTGGCGATGGCCTGACTAGAGTGCAGCCGGTTTGCCGGGTGGCTGGCCCCCGGCAAACCGGCCCGGCAAACCGGCCACCTGGCCCCAACACGCGACGTGTTCTGGAGCCTCGCAGGCAATCTTAGCGACTGGTATAGGTAGCCTGGACCCAGCTCGACGTGAATTTCGCATTTGGACTGGTCATTGCAATGTTCAGGTCAGCACGCAACAGTGCTGCTGCGTCCTAGCACGCATCAAGACCCTCTCCCAAGATGGAGGCGTGAGCTGTGTTTGCCAATGTGTAGGCCAGTGAAGGCTATTGGTAACAAGAAACGGGGAGTGAAGGCTAAATGTGCCAATGCTTTGAAAGCGAGAGAGGTTATGGCACAGCGCAGGGCTGCTGAGGCAGAAGCCAAGGCCCAGGCTGTTGCCGCTGAGGCTGAAGCCCAGTCACAGGCTGAGGCTGAGGCCCAGGCAGAGGCTGAGGCCCAGGCCGAGGCTGAGGCCCAGACTGAGGCCCAGGCTGATGCTGGTGCTTATGAGGCTGAGGCGCAGTTGCACGACAACAGCTAGATCAGCAGCTCTGCCTGCCAGATCTGCAGGTGCAACAACAGCTTCACATGCTGCAACAGGTGATCCAGCAGCTGCAAGAGGCGGCAGACCAGCAGGCTGTCCACCAACCACCCCCTCCCAGACCATCCACCATGCTCTTGCGCAAGGACACCAGCGCTGCACCGGTGAGGCCATACCATGCACAAGACACTAGTGCCAGCCACAGGCAACGTGGCCACAATAAGTTTCGGCGCTATCTTGTGCTGGACGACGCTAGGCAAGCAACTGTATGCTGCATGTCTGAGGCTGATGTGGAACGCATGCATGATAATGTGGGGGGGTGCAGGGCAATGCACCGCATGGTGTTCACACCTGACAGGGAGCAGCCTCAATGGGCCATGGCTGCTTGTGCATGCAACACGTGCATGAGTGTGCCATGCCAGCCATGCATGAAGCCTGACACCACTACCCCACTTGAGCCCATGCCCATGTTTCGAGACACTGTGAAGGAGGTGAGGGATGACGAAGAGTGTTATGCATTGTTAATGTGGTTCCGTCCCAATTTGATGCATGATGAGGTGTGCTTTGGCAAACTGATTAACACATTTTAGGTCACCTAAAGAACATCAGCCAATGGTGCCACAAGCAATATGCCTCAAGCAATATGCCTCAAGCAATAAACACAATCAGGCGCCACGCAGCTTGTGCGATGTTGTTGCATAACACACACGCAAGCTGACTGAGCACTGACCTGCAAAGTTACCCGCCTGGCTGTCCTTGGACCTCTTATGTAGTTCCCAGGCTTCGCTGGTTTTCTGTTGGGGATTCCTGGAGTTTCGCCATGCAAAACATGGCTAGGGTTTGCGTTGTTACAAGTTGATTTCCCAGATGTGCGACCGTCGCCACTGGCTGTCACGCATGCTTCTGCGCTCCCGCGGCTGGGGGATGTTCCACTTACCCAAATCCGTGAATTTGGGGTCGTGAAGAGCATGGCACGCGCTGCACTGGGCTTGTCTGCGTAGAGCCTTCCTGGGCGTATCTGCGTAGAGCCTTCAGCTGCTCATCTGTGAGCTCAGGCTTGACCGTCGCGACCCAGTCTCCATGGCGTCTCACGCGTCTGCGCCCTTCTATCGTGTGGCCCTCACCAAAGGAAATGCAGCCGCAGTCAAAGACCCCGGCGGCATGAGGCCGCCTCGCGCCAGCAGCAGCATCCGCCCCTGCGCCGGCCCAGCCCCAGCCCCCCCCTCGACGACCCATCCAGCATCCAACGTTACCGGCACCGATCCCTCCTCTCGCCCTAACTCTCCGATTTCAGGTGGCCCGCGAGTCAGCAGCGCCGCAGCTGATCGATTTACTCCTTCGGGTCAGTCACGCTGGACGGGTGACGGCAGCCTAGGCAGTACCAGACCCAGCCATGGGTTTGTAGGCCCTAGGCCCTCAAGGAACCACAAGAACAAGGGCAAGAACAAGGGACACAAAGGCAAGGGCAGCAGTAATTTCTACAACAAACATGGGGGCGTGCAGCAGCATGGCAAGGGCCCTGAAGGAAGGGAGCTGTGTACCTCAGAGCTCGTCCCCACATACCCATACAGGGGTCAGCGGGCTGCCCAGAGGGTGGAGCTGCTGATGGGACCCGAGCAGACCTGGGGCCAGCCTGAAGGTGGCGGCCCGCAGGGTCAGCCAGCTGCACAGGGGGCAGGGCAGCTGCCCAAGGCTGCAGAATCCCTGCGCAACCATGACCAGCGCCAACGCCAGCGCTCTCAGCACCACCGCTATCCTGCACAGCGACCTGACCAGCAGTACCAGCAGCAGCCTCGGCATCAGGGTAGGAGAAGGCGGTGGAAGGAGCAGGGCGCAGGGTGGGAGGGGCAGCTGCTTCCTGCACACAGCCCGCCTGCTGGCCAGCAGCCACCCCCTAACCACTATCTCAACCGCCGGCATGCTGGGCAGAGCCACCAGGAGACCTGGGTCTCAGCAACTGGCCTTGAGAGCAGTGCAGCAGCCGGCCCCCCCAACAGGTCAAGGTTCCAGAGGGGCAGCCAGCCACCTCACCAGCCACCTCCCCAGGCACCTCCCCAGGCACCTCCCCAGGCACCTCCCCAGGCACCTCACCAGGCACCTCACCAGGCACGGTTCCACGGAGGCGTGAGGCCCAAACCCACTCCTGAGCGCTGCCTTGACCCCGGCCTGCCCACCTGCCTGCCCCCTGACCTGCCTCTACCCCGAGGATGGAGCTTTGGGGTGGAGGTGGAGGTGGCAGCAGGGTTACCTCAGGCTCGGGCTGGATGGTTGCGTCAGCTGGAAGCAGCCGTGGGGCCCCAGACCTGGCCAGGATGGAGGTGAGGGGGTAGAGGTTAGGGTGGGATGTGCTGGGGGTGGGTGGTGGGTGGGACCAGGCTGACATGCTGTTAGAGGATCTGGGCTATGATTCGCTGGTCATGTCAGGCGTGGGTGGGCCAGGGAGAGGGGGGAAAGGGGAAGGGGAATGGCTGGAGCGGAGAGATCAGCGGATGGCTTTACCATGTGGTACCCTGCCTGGCTGCGCAGGGTGAAGCAGGTGCCTCCTGAGCTGCACCGCCAGCCCCGCAACTGTGTCACTAGCGCTCCGCTGGAGGGCCAGCATGGCCTGAGCACCCTCACAGCAGCCCTGGCTGTACTGCAGGCTGCTGGGCAGGAGGGGCAGCAGGGAGTGGGTGGGCAGCGACCTCAGGGAGTGGAGGAGGGCGGCTGGTGGGGCGGTCAAGGACCTGGGCTGCATGTGCAGGTGGTCTGGGCACACGGGGAAGGGACGTCAAGGCACCCTGGCCTGCCCGCCTGCTTGCCCGCCCCCGCCTGCCCTGACCTTCGACTGGCAGCATGCCTGGCGGTGTGGCTCTTAAGGGAGGGTGGTGGCAGACTCCTTTTCTCTAGTTTGGTCTAACCAGGCCTGCTAGGACCGCATCAATGCATGCTGCAAGGCTTCAAGCCACAACCTGTGACCTCATTCCCTGCTGCTCTTCAACCTCCTCCTCCTCCTCCTCCTCCTCCTCCTCCTTCACACCTTGCCCATGTGCCCATGTGCCCATGTGTCCCCCCATTTCTTAGGTGTGGCCTAGCCCGCTGGACCTTGGCTGCCACTCACCCTGGCAGCTCAACTCCTTGGGCAGCAGTGGGTGGAGTGCGGTGCACCTAGCTGCCCTGACCAGCCTGTGGCGCTGCCTGCAGCCTGCGCTGGACCTGCTGGTCCCACAGGGGCGCAGGGGCTCGGCCTGCCCTCAGGCGCTACCCTTGCCTGAGGTGCGGGGCTGGAGGGCTGATGATGGGCAGCTGGGGGCAGGGGCAGGGGCAGGGGCAGGGGCAGGGGCAGGGGCAGGGGCAGGGGCAGGGGCAGGGGCAGGGGCAGGGGCAGGGGCAGGGGCAGGGGCAGGGGCAGGGGCAGGGGCAGGGGCAGGGGCAGGGGCAGGGGCAGGGGCAGGGGCAGGGGCAGGGGCAGGGGCAGGGGCAGGGGCAGGGGCAGGGGCAGGGGGGGAAAAGCAGGACAAGGAGCAGGGGCGAGGAGCAAAAGGGCAGGGGAGGGGAGGGGCCATGGGAGGGGTGGAGGGGCCATGGAGTGGGTCGACAATCAGCTGCCAGGGCCTGGCTTTGCATGTGGGGGTACCCTCAGCCTGCCAAGCTGTATGAGATGAGTTCACACCACACCCCACTGACATGGCCTGTCTGACTGCAGCGTGATGCGGGTGGCGCTCCTGGCAGAGTGAGTGGCCTCGTGTCGTCATGCAACCCGGCAGGCAGGTCAGTGCTCCCCTCAACTGTCCCCCATGCCTTGGCTGCCCTGGCCTGGCTGCTGTGTGCATTGGAAGGCACATCGCTCCCATCCTCTCACACTTTGCTCCCCTCCCCTCACTCTTTGCTCCAATCACACCATGGCCAATGGTTGGGGAATGCCTAACATGAGCGTGTCTTCCTGGCATGATTGTGATGTCATGAGCGAGGGACACTCACACAACAGCGCCCTGTCACAACAGTAATGAACACCTGTGGTTATGAAGATCATGGGGAGGGCTGCCACAACAGCCAGACAGGCAGGCAGGAAGGCAGGCAGGCAGAGCCACTGGAAAACTTGGCAAGGCTGTGCCGCCCTTGGCTGGCTTGCGCTCCTACCGCTGCCATGCAGGAACTACAAGCTTGACCTGCATGCGCTGTACATCAGCAAGGCTGTGCAGTTCAAGCAGGCTGCTGCCTCAACCAACATTGACGAGGTGAGGAAGGGGGCAACAAGGCAAACCACATGCGCTGTCGGGATCAAGTCCTGCTGCACTCAAACCAGCGGTTGAGGAGGGTGGTGGTCCTGCCTGGCAGGGTGTTGCTGGGGAAAGAGGCCCCTGGCTGCACTCAGGGTGTGATGCCCGATGGGGAGAGTGAGAGCACTGGGCCCTGATGTCATGACTGCATCACACTCACCACGCCTGGCCTTGCGTAGCCTGACCCCATCCCTTTCACCCCTCCCACCCCTCCCACTCCTCCCACCCCGCCCAGCACCTGCCCTGCCTGCCCTTTCCCCCAGGTGTGTGGCTGGGTTCACTTATGCTGCCGCCTGGTGGACAAGGCGCAGCAGGCCGCCCACCTAGCCCCCCTGCAGCCCGCACCCCCCTCACCCAACCAGCTGCTGGCACAGAGCTATGCCCTGGCTGCGGGCCACTGGCTGTGGGCAGCACTAGCAGCGCACCAGCTGGCCACAGCGTCGACACGCAGGCAGCTGGGCACGGCTCGGGCAGGTGGCAAACTGTCAAGGTGGCACAAGCAGTGCAGGAGGCGTCCTGGCAGGTCCCAGGTGGCAGCAGGGGCATCAGGAAGCAGGCGGCTGGGGGGTGGGGTCAGAGGCAGGCGGGTGGAGAGGGTGGTGCGAAGGGCAGTAGGCAGGTGGAGCGGTTCCAAGCTGCAACGCAATGCAGGCCACCCGGAGCAGCAGGGGCCGGAGGGGAGGGTTGGGGGAGCTGGAAGGCATTTCGTACGGCATGAGGTTCGAGGGGGCATGCCTACGGTCCCACCTGCAACCACATTGGAGGTCACACCCCAGGTCACACCTGAGGTCACACCTGAAGTCACATTGAAGGTCACACCCGGCACTGGCGAGCCAGCAGGTGTGTGTGCAGGGGCCGCAGCAAAGGCCATGCCTAAGGCCCTGGCCCGCCTGGGTGTGGCTGCATACGGCCTGTATGCCAGCGCCTGGCAGCTGCTGCGGCTGTGCAGCCTCATCGGCACGGACACTGAGGGGCTGCAGCTGGTGGAACCAGAAGGGGGGTGGGAGCCGGGCATGCTCACCTCCTCAGCGGCCCCGGCGCCTGCCCCTGCCCCCGCTCCCAACCCTGGAGCCGCTCCTGGCCCAGCTGCTGGCCATGCCCCTGCTCCCAACCCTGGAGCCAGTGCTAGCCCAGCTGCTGGCCCTGCCGCTGCCCCCGCTCCTAACCCTGGAGCCGCTCCCGGCCCAGCTGCTGCCCCCGCTCCTGCTCCTGCCCTTGCTCCTGCACCGGCAGCTGCCAGCTTGCCTGTCCTTAGCCCTACCCCTGCCTCGACACATGACCCCACCCCAAGTCTGAGGGCTTCAGCACACCCAGCCTCAGGAGCTCAAACCACCTCTGCAGCAGCCTCTAGGCCTAGGGAGGCTGCTGGTGAGGCGTGTGGGGGGTCAGGCAGCAGCCTTTATCTGGTGCACCAGCGCCTGCTGCAGGCTTGGGTGTGTGTGCAGCTGGAAGAGACGGTGGGGGCGGTGACTACGGCAGCAGCTGAGGAGCCTGCCTTAGGCAGCTCAGCTGCTCAGGCTGCTGTCAGCTGTTTGATGCAGTTGGAGCGGGCTGTGCAGGGGGTGGGGCGCCGGGTGAAAGGGCAGGCATGGCAGGGGGCTTACCTACGGAAGTGTAAGGCGCTGCAGGCCCAGAAGCAAGGGCAGCAGGGAGGGCAGCAGGGAGGGCAGCAGGGAGGGCAGCAGGGAGGGCAGCAGGGAGGGCAGCAGGGAGGGCAGCAGGGAGGGCAGCAGGGAGGGCAGCAGGGAGGGCAGCAAGGGGGGCAGCAAGGGGGGCAGCAAAGGGGGCAGCAAAGGGGGCAGCAGGGGCAGGAGGGGGGCCAGCACGGTCATCAGAGGCAGCACGGAGGGGTGCAGCCAATGACGGTCGCGGCAGACAGCAGCAGCTTGACAACGGCATCAGAGACAGCACTATTGCCCAGTCAGGGCGGCCTGAGGACGCCCCCTGTGCCCGCAGTCACTCGCCCTCAGGGGCCTGCAACTCAGTATGCAGTGGATGCCCATACTGTGCCTGAAGCCGTGTCCACAGGGCCAGCACCATGCCAGCCTCAGCCCCAACCTCTGGCTCTAGCTCAGGACCTGGCCTCAGTGAGGGGCCGCCAGCTACAGCCCGTAGCTTTGACGACACAGCCAGAGCACCCAGGCCCAAGCTCCCAACTCAACCCCTCCCCTGCATCCACCCAGCCGCTGCCTCTGATGCCTCAGCGAGCACACAGCCCAAGTCCTGCCCCTGAGCCCAAGGAGGACCGAGGCTGGGCGGCAAGGGCAGGCAGTGACCCAGTTCAGCAGACACAGGCAGCGGACGCAGCTCAGACGCCCACACCTGCTACCCAGGCCGCAGCTGCCCTGCCCTGCCCTGCCACTGCTCACCAGCCCAACGCCATCCAAGGGCCCAGCGCTTCTTCAACCCCTCAGGCTGGGAGTCAGGCGGGCCTGATCCAGCTGTGGCCTCCCGCTGTCCCCTCCTCTGCCACTCTTGCCTCTTCAGTGCATGTGGGTCTACAGCTCATGCTGGGGGTGTGCTGGTCTGCAGCAGTGCAGCTGCAGCTGCAGTTCCAGCACTTTCAACAGCAGCAGCAGCAGCAGCAGCAGCAGAGGAGGAGGAGGAGGAGGAGGAGCAGGCAGTTGGGCGGGCAGCTGCAAAAGCAGCGTCAGCAATGGGTTGGGGGGACAGGTGAGGCCTCAAAACAGCCAGTGGCGACTGGTGCGACCGGTGCACCCGGCATGGCAGGCTCGTTTGCCTTGCAGAGGTGGCCGTCACTGCGGAAGCCGGTGCTTTGGCGGACCATGACTCGATGTCGTGTGCAAGGCAGGGGGCGCCCTGCGGTCCGCGTCAGTAAGCCGCCGTCCAACCCTACCTTCTCGCGCAACGAATATACATCGCGGCTTTTGCTGGCGCTGGAGTCCAGCCACAAGATATTGCGCATCCCACACCAGCCAGGGCAGCTGCGCGGCTGTGTGTCTCCAGATGCGCCACCAGCCCTGCGCAAATCTTTGCTGGAGAGCAGTTCTCCTCCACCCAAAGTGATCAGCCGCGACAGAAAGCGCGGCCCTAGCCGTGGGGGTAGGTCCAGCCGAGCGCATCAATCGCCCTCGAGTGTCAACTCCCGAGTCGAGGTATGCAGCGCGAACCGCCCGTCAGAGTTGATGCGCGCGTTTCCTGCGGCGCCAGTGAACCTTGGAGGGTGGGAAGCGCTGGACGTGCCACCTGACTTGTTGCACGGTGCACGGGGCGGAGTTGCGCCAGTGAGCGCAAAGCTCGGTCGAGCCGACCTTGCTGCTTGGGCGCCACAGTGCCCAGTGTGGCAAGCGGTTGTCGGCGCCGATGGGTCTAGGGAAGTCGCCCTGCGGCAAACTGAGGTTGCTCTAAACGCCTACGCTTTGCCAACGGGGATCACCACCCAGCTGCTGCCGCTGGCTCTGTGTTTCAAGGACGAACCGGAAATGATCGCTTGGGTGGCGCGACAAGCGCGGCGCCACCTGTGAATGTATTCCTCAGACCAGGTGGCATAACACATGGCACCCTGATGAGCAGGGAAAGGTGCTTAGGAAGTATGCCCTTGTTTTCCTTGTCGTGGACAGGCTTGCAATTGTTTCAGTCCAAAACCCATACCTTGTCGAGATTGTACATGACTAGAGAGCCAAACTTACCTGGGAGGCTGGTGGGCATGCGGCTGGCTACATGGGGAGTTATGCGGCTGGCTACATGGGGAGTGGCAGAGGTGTCCATGGAGCACCATGGGCATGCCAAGCAGCTGGTGGTGTTCTTTGGTGCAGCTACCATTGGCACAGCGGGAGGGTGGGGTGCTGATGCGGTGTTGCGTGCCTGCCGCAAGGTGGTGTGCAGGCCCAGGGGACCAGCTGCGGGGCAGGGTGGTGCTTTTGGATGAGCACCGCACCAGCCGGGTCAGCTCAGCAGTGAATGGCCAGCAGCCCTGTGAGGTGGAGCTGGACAAACTCAGTGCCACAAGGCCAGCAGGCTGGAAGCCCCCAGCAGGGCAGGTGGAACAGCGCCTGGTGCGCCCAGCCTGGAGCCAGGAGCGTGACCAGCCAGTGCGGGGCCTGATGTGGTGCCCTGTAGTGGCCCCCCGCAAGCCCCCACAGGCCCCACGCAGCAGCCAGGCAGCCACACAGCCAGCAGCCTCAGAGCCAGGGCCCAGCACTCCCCCTCCAGCCAAGCGCAGCAAGCAGGCAGCTGAGCCCACCCAGCCCACCAAGGGCAAGGGCAAGGCTGCCAGGGGAAAGCCTGCCCCACAGCCAGGCAGGTGGCTGGACAGGGACTGCAACGCAGCGCTGAACATGCAGCGCATTGGGGAGAGCAGGTGGCGTCCACTGGAGCTGTGCTACTGGCCAGAGCAGGGATCTCTGCCAGCCAAGGGCAAGGAGTACCCTGGCCTGGGCTACAAGCGGGTGCGAGACAAGCCCCCCAAGGCCCAGGAGCAGCAGCAGCAGCCTGCTGAGGCACAGTAATGTGTGCCCCCCTCTTGAGCTGTCATCAGCTTACGCTTAGTGCATGTTTTGTCATGCCAACTCTATACGTTGCCCTAACGGGTCAGGCAATAGTGTAGGTGGTAGGCGGCTCATGTGCCATGTGCACTGGGTTTACTCCACACAGCCCAATAACACTGTTTGTGTCGGGTCTAGTTAGTGGCTGCTAGTGGCTGATAGTGGCTGCTAGTAGGTACTTCTGATCCGGCTCAAATGGTGGCCCTAGTGAGGGACAAGAGGGCTGACCTAGCAGTGACAGCCGTTAGAGTACAGCACTTCCCTGCCAGGCAAAGATGCGATGGTCCTTTTCAGTGCAGGTCCAACAATCCTATTATGTTTATGTGAAGATGCAAATGCAAACAAACAAAACCGATAATTCGTAGTATTTGTGATGGCTTGACGATGTTGTTTTCTATGGCTAAGAAAAAAAGACGAACCGTGCCTAGGCCAGTGCCGGAGGACCCGGACAGTGACATTGAGGACCGCGACGAGGCACTACAGCCGGATCTCACCGAGGCGCAGCAAAATAGAAAGGTTTCCGGAGAGGCCCGCGCTGCCCGCGATAGGGATAACACATACCACGGCAGGAAGTGTAAGATAGCCCACCTCATCGACCACCTCCCGCAAGAGCTTTGGGATGCCTTCCTGGCCGACGCTGTGCGGCCACGATTGGAGGCCATCAGCGAGCGTGGGGTGCTCGCCAGCCTGCTGTTGGGCTTACTCGTGCGCGGCTTGTTTACCATTCGCGTAGCCGACCCGCTGGGCCTGCACGACCAGCCCGTGTACACAGACATCCCAGTCTCCCAGGCAGCCATCCCGGACCTGAGCTGCAGGAACCTGTACCTGCAGCTGTGCCGCGGCCCGCCCGGAAACGGCGCGAACACTCAACCAAACGCGGCAGTGGCTGCCGTGCTGGCAGAGCACCCTGACCTTCGCGCCCGCCTCGCAGCAATCCCCCGCCACCTGTCTGACACCAACATGGTGGACCACGTCGGCAAGCAGCTGGAGACAGCTTTCAGCAACATGCTAACGCTGCTCTTCGCTGGCAGGCTCAAGAAGTCTGTGTCCCTGGCTGGGGCAAAGGTCCTGCTGGGCACTGAGGAACACCGGCGCAGATTTGGGTTCTGGGGGGTGGGTGGTGGGCACCTGCCAGCCTGGTCAAAGCGGGCGTGCACCTATGTGCGCCGCATGGTGTGCGGCCTGGACGTCAGCTGGCTGCTGGAGCAGGGTGGGGTGGTGCCGACTCCAGCCATGCAGGCTGAGGTGGCTTTGCAACGGGGCCTGCTGGGGCTTGAGGAGGGGGAGAGGGTGGATGACGACTGGGTGGAGGATCCAGTCAACCGGGGCCGGCTGCTGCGCCATGCGGTGCACACTGCCAGAGAGATGGAGGCAGCCATGGCAGCCTGGCAGCTGGATATGGTGCCTTGGCAGCAGGCTGAGCTCACCAACCCAGGGCTGCTGCCAAGGCCCCCCCGCCCCCCCACACCCTATGCCCTCACCCCCACCAGCAAGTGCCAGGCTCGGCACATCTTCATCGACACCAGGGGCCTATACGGCATGATGCATGACGCCGGCATGCTGGGGGTGCTGACGGAGGCAGGGGTCACCTCCTTGAAGAAGTTCAGGAACGGTGCCCTACCTGACCCAGCGGTGCCGGGCAACTTCATTGCAGGGCCCAAAGACAGCCACGTGAGTGCTCCTTGCAGTCAGGTGCTAGCCAGTCCTCTGGTGCTCCGTCAGCTGCCATGTGTGCTGTCACATGCCTTGTGAGCCTGCAGTCAGCTGCCTTGTGCCTGCCTTGTGAGCCCACACAAGCTAATGAAGTGCCTTGGTATGTGCATATGGTGGCTGCAGGTGGCCAACCGATGGGATGCATTGCTGCCTGACCCTCGCCGCCAGAAGCTCGCTAGCCCCAAGCACAACTTCGCGCAAATCGTGCACACCGATGGAGTCGCCATCAGCGTGATGTTCCTGCGGCCCAAGCCTGCAGCTCCACCCGCAGAGCTGCCGCGGATGGGCAGGGGCTTGGACGCAGTCAACCCACTGGCCCATCTTCACGCGGAGTGGCTTGGCGTTGACCCTGGCAAAACCAACATGGCCACTGTAGCGCACGAGGAGCGCAGCGCTGCCGGCACAGTGGTATCCGTGCGGCACTGGAAGCTTACAGCCGGTCAGTACTACCGGGACAGCGGCATTACGCGGCAGGCCCAGGCGACCAAGACGTGGCTGACCAAGGTGAAGCCGCAGCTCACAGCCCTGTCGCGGGTCAGCAGCAAGCCCAGCTCGCTGGCCTCGTACCGGCGGTTCGCCGACACCGTCCTGGAGACGTACGACGCCATGTGGGCCGAGGTCTCAAAGAAGCGCTGGGCCAACGCCAAGTTCCGGCTGTACTGTGGCAAGATGCGCGTGGTGGCTTCGTTCTGGGCCAAGGTAAGGCCCAGTAGCAGCTAGCCACGAGCTAGGCAGCAGCCAACCACAGTCAGCTCACCTGGCCAGCTGCTGTTGCTCCTGTTGCTGCCTCTGTTGCTGCTGATATACCCGACCTTGCACATGTGTGCCATTGTGTGCTGTACCATGTGTGGATGCAGGTCAAGAAGCAGGCACAGAAGCTGTGGCCGGACCGCATCCTGGCCCTGGCCTATGGGGCAGCTAGCTTCAGCGGCAGCGGCAGCATTGGCTGCAGGGGTGTCCCAGTCAGCCAGATGAGGAAAGAGGCAGTGCAGCAATTCGGGGCAGGGCGTGTGGTGCTGGTGGATGAGTTCCGCACAAGCCGGGTCAGCTCAGCCTACAGCCACCCCATTGAGGCCTTGCCAGGGCAGCCGCCTGAGTCCTTCAGGTGAGAGGGTCAGTGGGGGAGGGCCAGGGTAGTGCTGGGAGGTGGTGGAGTGAAGGCGGCTTGGTAGGGTCAAGATTGGGAAGGTAAGGAAAAATCTTACAAATGTGCATTGCCCCATGTGTCCATGCAGGTGGCTGCGGCCAGTGTACAGCGAGGCGAAGCGTTCCCAAGTCAGGGGCTTGATGAGCTCAACAAGCTACAACATCAGGTAAGCAATGACCAGACAATGCACATGTACATGGCTGCAACATATCCCACATGAGGTGACACATGACATGACCCATGACTTGACTCAATGCATTTCCCACACCCATGTGCAGGTTCTATGACCGGGACGTGTCAGCCGCGCTGAACATCCGCCGCTGTGCAGTCGGCCCAGGCCCACGCCCCACCGAGCTGTGCTACTGGGATGGCCGCCCAGCCATGCCAAAGCCAGGCCGGCCAGGCCAGGAGTGGGTGTACTTGCGTGACAAGGCCCTGCTGCGTAAGTGGCGGCGCAAGTGGCGGCGATAGCCAGCTACAGCAAGGCAATCCAAGAAAACAAGATACCAAACCCCTCACGAAGGGGATGTGTGTGAGTAAGAGCTATAGAGTAGGGTAGAGCTCTTGCTAGTAGTAGCCTGGAGGCACACACACCAGAAGGCTGAGCTGAAGTGGGCATTAGGCACACTGTCAGTAGCCTTTACAACAGCGATCTCGCAGCCTGTGTTTGATTACAACTCATGCTTTATTTTGGTGTTGCATGAGGGCTGTAGGGATTAAAACTAGGGATTAAACTCCATTGCGACGCAGCGCACAGCTCGCAAGCGTTAAGTGTATGGCAAAGTCTTCTATGGCATCGTCTGTGACCGACTTGCGGCCATCTACAAAAGGACACAACCTCACTGTAAAGGTGCGCGCGAGGTGGTTGCAGGGTCCTTGCCAGGGGGGACTGATAACTCGATCTAGCTGTCTTTTTTGCAGGTCCTCGAGGCAGTGCAAGTTGCTCAACATCGATCGCGGGTGCCGGTTGCTGAATGCTTAGTAGGGGATGAAACCGGCACCATCATCCTAGCTGTCCGGAACAGTGAACAGGGTACGGACCGCTTTGCTTCCCCACCTCATCAGGCTGGCCTAACCTCAGTCTGGCTTGCCTCGCAGTCGACAAGGCAAAACCAGGATCCTACTTGACGCTAACAAACGCAAAAGTTGAAATGTACCGCGGCACCATGAGGCTGGCCGTGGACAAGTGGGGCTCACTAGAGACAGCTGAGGGGGCAAGTTTTCAGCCTAAGGTATGCCCTTTGCATAGGCAGTGTATGTTTTTTTAGCACTCAACTGATGATAATCCTGGTTGTTGCGCCCGCAGGTTGACAACAATATGTCTTTGATCGAGTTTGAGCTAGTACCCTTTGATACCATTTGATGCAAAGCAAGTGCAGCAGGGCTCAGGAGGGGCATGGGGCTGTGCATGGTATAACGCATTCAACAGCCGCATGCTCGTCTGACATGGGCACACCTGCCAAGGGTGCTTTGCTTAGGCATGCTGCAGACAGGAGTATTGTCTCAATCATCAGCATCCAATCAGCACTGCCGCAGCTACGCAGCTCATTGCTGCAGGGACCCTCTCGGGGCTGCATTTAGGCGAAGCTGTATCTCATCAGGTGGCAGCAGCTGCAAGCAACTTGACAGCCTGTAGAGGTAAGCCAGCCTGTTGATAGTGCAGTCATTCTAAGGTGATTGCGCCATGGGGTGAGGGCTGTGCAGTGTGTGAAGCATGTCTGTAGGTTAGCACATGATTCGACATGTAGTCCACATGGTTGACAATGCAATGTCACACCCAACATACAGGAGGTGAAGGATAGTGTGCAGCATGGCTGGCACTTGATATTGTTTTCAGTGGATAGCACTGCTTGGCTGTGCATAGAAATCGACTTGGTTTGCAGCTATCAAGAGTGCCCCAAGGATTTTGGAGGATAACAGTGAAGGGAGGTCACCCACAGGCCTGCCCCTTGGCAGGAGAAGGAGTGTGGGTCCTGCATGGGAAGAGGAGGTCATTGTGTGGCAAGCAATGCCGATAACTGCATCACATTCTGACTTGGTAGCGCCTTGGCACTGGCTGGGGGCCTCAGAACTGTGTATTGCGCTCGAGATGACCTTGTCTTGATGAGTCAGTACATAGTAATGGCAGTGTACTCTGTGTGCTAGTAACTGGCCGTGCCGAGCTTACTGTGCGCTATCAGGCAACCTGGCCAGATGGCCATAAGTTCACAGCTGTAGGGGCCAGTGGCTCCATGTTTTGCTGCAGTGGCCACATTGGGTGCAGCTTCACTGGCAGCTGGTCACCCCCGCCATTGGTTGCACCCCTGATAAACTCCGACCGGTCTTTAAGAGTTTCACAGCGATTTTTGCGCAGGGCGGTACAGCTCATCAAAGCGAAGCTAGCAGGCTGCTCGGGCTGATGTGCACCTGTGCCGGGGCGGGCGGGGGTGCTGAGAGATTAGGTCGCGCTGTGTTGGGAATAGCCTACTTAGTGGGGCTGTGATAAGAGAACAGCTATCGCGCTCAGTAGCCCAGCGACATGGACGGGATTTATTTTTTGAATTTTTGTCGGGCGCAGGACCCCCCCTGTCATGTGTTCTAGTGCTAGTGCTAGTGCTGATGAGATGTATAAGAGTGATGGTACGGCTTGTGGCCTGTCATTGCACCCGAACAGCGTGCAACTCGTGTTACGCCACTTCGTGTCAAATTGCCTCGAAATGGGCACTTTTCCAGCCGCCGTAACTGTCCAACCAGGACGTCAAATGATAAACCGCCAATTCTGGGCGCCTCCTTGTGTGGGTTCATAACGTGTCTATTAAACAGAAACGCGCTGTCATCATGTACGGGCCGCTTGTGATGCTTCAAAGTAGACCCCCATGCACATTACACCGTTTGTTATGCTCCAAAGAAGACCCCCGTGCATCTTACACCCAGCCATAACAATTGTCCGCCTCATATTCAGCCTCCAGCTGCTCACTTTGTAGCTCTCTGCGCACCAAACGACGTAATTCCCGACGTCCCTCTTCCCTCTTCCACCCCATGTGCATGCGATATCGTGCACAGTGTGTGTTGGTCAGTTTGCCAAAGCACACCTCATCATGCAACAAATCGGGGTGGTACAACATCAACAATGCATAACACTCTTCGTCTTCCCTCACCTCCTTCACAGTGTCTTGAAACATGGGCATGGGCTTAAGTGGGGTAGTGGTGTCAGGCTTCATGCACGGCTGGCATGGCACACTCATGCACGTGCTGCATGCACAAGCAGCCATGGCCCATTTAGGCTGCTCCCTGTCCGGTGTGAACACCATGCGGTGCATTGCCCTACACCCCGCCACATCATCATGCATGCGCTCCACATCAGCCTCTGGCATACTGCATATTGTTGTTTGCCTAGCGACGTCCAGCACCAGATAGCTCCGACGCATGATGTGTCCACGTTGCCGGTGGCTGGCACTGGTGTCTTGTGCATGGCATGGTACAGCAAAATGCTTGTTAGCCCAATCTGTCAGCACAGCAGCCCCACACACTTTCCCCACCAACTCTGGATGGACTAACATCTGCTCCCTCCACTCCCTCTTAGCCACCCCACCCTCAGAGTCATGCGTGCTTTTGAAATGCGATGTTGCACCATATGACCATTGCACAGGCACCCCAAACCTATTGGCTAGGTGCCAATGCAACCTAATGGCCTTGGCTCCCTTGAACTGTGATGCACAACCATCTGACCACAAACACAGCTGCCTCATGTCCATCTTGCCCACCCACCCCTCTCCATCATCCCTCCCATCACCCACCCCATCCGGGGGCCGCCTGCCTTGCAGCAAACACTCAATCACTTGCACGAGGGCTGTGGTGGAAGCCTCAGCTGACTGGTCACACTTGTCAGCACTCACAAACACTGACTCCTCCCTATAGTTGCCAGTGTGTGTTGGTCAGTGTACAGTGCACAGTGTGTGTTGGTCAGTGCACAGTGTGTGTTGGTCAGTTTGCGCTGTGCCATAGCCTCCCTCGCTTTCTGCACATTGGAACATTTAGCCTGTACTCCCCTTTTCTGGCCTGCACAGCGGCAAGCACCTTGACAAGCTCAGTTTCTGCATATTTTTAAGTAATTCTTGTCGATCGTTGTTGCTCAGAAGCCACAGGCACAACTGACTTAATCATCTTGTGCAACCACATTATTGCTGCCACATGTAGCCTGCACCTGTGTTCAGCAGCAAATCGCCGTCGCGGTCACGCTCCCATCCATTGACAAATCCGCAATGCCTTCGACCTGCCGGGACGTCGTTTGATGATCAAAGGTGACACATTAGAGTTGGGGGCAAGGGAGCAGGCCGGGAAGCAGCAGGTGTGCTTCAGAGAGGGTCTCGATGCGTGCTAGGACGTTGCAACACTGTTGCGTGCTAACCAATGTTAACATGCAATTTCAGACTGTGGGCACACTTTTTCAGACCATTGACCAGGCCTGATAGGTATATAGACATAAAGAAGAACTGTGGGTGGTCCAAGGATGTCGCAGAGCAGCACTACCTCCATGACTCTCTCATGGGGCCCCTCCTGGCCATGTGCGGTTGGGAGTCAGATCATGTCAAGTGGCTTACCACGTTCTACGCGGAGAGGTGAGGCTTGTGCATAGAGGCCTGTGCATAGAGGCCTGTAGCTTGTTGCAAATGGTGCTGGAAGCTCATCTCTGTTTGCCCGTCTGCCTGGTTGCCTACCTGCCTTGCCAGGTTCGAGATCAGCACCAGCAGGCTGCAGCAGCAGGCCAGCAGCACCAGCAGGCTGCAGCTGCAGGCCAGCAGCACCAGCAGGCTGCAGCAGCAGGCCAGCAGCACCAGCAGGCTGCAGCTGCAGGCCAGGGAGCATGTCAGCAACACTTGCAGATTTGTACCCCCACTAAAGGGTCTCAACAGCAGGTATTATCAGCTTTGGCAAAGGTCCTAGCTGCAACAAGCCGGGGGATATCAGTTAGTGCTCTAGCAGCCGCCCTAGCAGCAGCAGCGAAGGGGCCAAGCCCGTCCACCTCCCCTACTGAGGCACCAAGGAGGAGTCAGCAGCCCACATTAACATATCTTCCTACTACAACAGAGGGGGTTGTTAATGCTTTCTTGGGGATGCCAGTAGCCAAGGGAGGTACGTCAGGCCTCCTCAATGGCTGCAGCCTCTTTGTCTGCATGTCAGCGGCGTGCAACAAGGCCAAACCGCCAGGGCTCCGCCACATGGACATGTGGGGGTCCTTCGAGCATCAAGACGTGTTCAACCAGGCCGCGCGTCTCCTCAACGTGCAACTGGGAAGGGTGCGCAAAGGAACACGGGTGAAGGGCGCTGTGCGGCAACCGCAACCTGTTGTGAGCTCGCTGTCGCTGAGCTCGCTACCCACTGCTCCCAGCCAGCCCGCTGGATTCCTGCCAGCTATCAGCTATGGCATTCGTCAGCCCACGTTTATCTAAGTTTGCCTGCATTTGACTTGCGTTTGACTGCTTTTGACTCGCATTTGACTGCTTCGCACTGTTCGACGCGCTAGTCCGTGCTTTCGGTTTGCGTAGAAAGCCTTGTAAGCGGTCTGACAATGCTCTGTGTCTCTTAGCTCCGGAATTTTCTGCAGCTTTCCTGACTGTGCTTTCCCGCTTCCCGCGTATTAGTGTAAGAAAAGGGCGCAGCTGAGCTATGCGCAGCTGAGCTTTCAAGTCCAATCCGGTCCAGTCAGCTGTCAAGTCGAGGTCGCGGTCGCTTGGTCGAGGAGCAGGCAGAAAGCAACGGGGAGCAACGGGGGCCAGGAGCGAGCCAGCGACGGGGTCCCGAGCCAGGTCCGAGCTTCAGGCCCCTCACTCGGCACGTCACACCCTGGGCCTGAGGCCGGGTCCGAGTGGCGTCGATAACCTAAAAAGTTGGCATGTCCTGTCAGGATGCGCCATTGACGCCGAATTGGGTCCAGGCTGCCTATAGTCGTCGTTAAATGTGTGTGCGATGCTTCAGAACACGTCGCGTGTTGGGGGCCAGCCACCCGGCAAACCCCTCGGGCTGGCTGCTCTCTAGTTAGACCATCACCAGCTCATCGCACCAATCGGCGACCTCATCCGTGCAAAAATGAGTTAGATGTTATCTCTTGAGCCATGGGGGTGCAGCCAATGGCGGGGGTGACCAGCTGCAATGGAAGCAGCAAGGGTGAACTACTATGATTCGAGCTGCCCGACAGGGCTGGTCCACAGCTTAACCACCAATAGGGTTTAGCAACCATTGGTCCGGAAGGGAATGTCTAAATGGGGTTTGTATTTATCGAAGGTGCGCAGGTTTGGTTGTCAGGTCAGGTTTTTTTACTTCGTTTCGCCCTGACGCCCTCAAAGTGACATGGCAAACTGCGCTAGATTACGCAAAACCGCAGGGTAAATCGTAGTTTTCATAGCGCAGTGCGAGGTAGTGAAGCTCGTAAAGCGACCATTTCATAGCGCAAAAGGACCCCTGAGATATGGTATTTCATAGCGAACGCTATATACAGGGCGAAACAAAGCTGTTGTGCACAGGTCAACACCTCGACATGTCTACATATGAGATAGATTAGGTGCTGGCGCGAGGTCCATCGCATGCCAGCTCTTTCGTCTTACCAAAAACCACTGCTGTTTCTGTTCCCAACTGCCCATTGGGTTTGGCTGAGATGTAAATGAGTGCTTCAGACAAAAATACTCTTCCTACTCTTCTGAACAAACCAAGCCATCGGTGCACGCCGTTGAAAGCAGACCCCTCTCATCCTGTAGGTCACGGTCATCACAACATGCAACATGACATGACAGCTGGACAATGTTACAGCTCTCCGCTGACAAGGATGCAGCCACAGTCTGTCTGCAGCACCCCTGGCAACCTGAGGAGTAAGCATGCCCATGGCTCAATGCCTGGCATGCGCGCCCCCAGCCACACCAATATGTGACTTCATCAGTATGTGGCTAAACACAGGTGTCATCTGCATGGGGGATGCACCACTGGCCATTGTGCTGGATATATACTCTACAATGACTGGGGAGGATCCTGTCGGCGTCATGCCACTGACATGGCCGGGGCTGAATGACAATCCCATGGAATCAAACGACCCAGGTGGCTGAGCAGGATGCTTGCTGCCTGCATGCAGACAAGGCGGCTGCATGCAGCCAAAAGCTGGCTGGCTGTGTGCCTTGTGCATGCGGTCAAGGTGAGGGCGTGCTAGCACAGTGTCAGAGGGCAGGGAGTTGCCTGGCAAGGACTCATCCTCAGAGTCTGTTGAGGTGGTGTTGGAGGTGTCACTGTCACAGTCTAGCTCAAGGTCATCTTCCACCTGCAGCAGGCAGTGCCACGCTCCCAGCTGATGAGGCGCAGGCTCCCACCTGCCTCTTGGCTTCATCATTACCTGCCCTGCTGACTGCCTTGGTGTCCTGCTCCTGACCGTCAGCGTAGCTGGCTTGCAACCTCCCTTGCACCCTGCCTCACATCTTTGCTTGCTGTGCAGCTCACACCATGCGTGATAGCACAATTTCATCATGAAGTCGGTCAGCCTATCTGCAGCTGTTATGCAGCTTGCCCCACCGCTGTTGCCATGGCCTGCCCCTCCCCTTCCCTGCCCTGTTTTCCCTTGCCTGCCTCACCTGTTTGGCCTGCCCAACCTCAGCTTCCTCTACCTCCTCCTCATCATCACTGTCGCCTTGTAACCTGGCGCTGGAGGGGGCAGCTTGAGGGTGCCCCTGCCGCCACCGCACATAGCTTAGTTTGAGCTCCAGGAAGCGTGAGGAGCGGCGCAGCAGGAAGGGGTCAAATGGGAAAAACATCTCCAAGGGGCGTTGAGAGTGCGTCAAAGCACGGTCCTGCACGACATAGGCAGCAGTGAGCACAATACAACCACTGCGTCTCGACAATGTGCAGCACAACAACTCAAGGCGAACAGCAATGTCAGAGATGGTGGAACCAAAAGCGGATTGGAGAAATTATGTGTCAGGCCTTGCTGTAACAGAGTGGCATGCCCTAGCAATAACTCTTACAAACCTGCGATGTACTGCATCCCATGGCCTGGTGAGGGCAAAGTGACGTTTCTTGACAGCTGATCAATGCTGTGCAGATTCACTGCTGTTGACGTTGTAGTGCAAGCAAGGGACACATGGCGTTTGTGCAGCGACCTTATGGTGCCACAGCTTAGTACGTTGCATTGCAGGCCGTGCAAGGGCGAATATGTAAACTGACCCTCGCAGCGGTTGAAATGTAGCAAACGCGTGGCTGTAACAGCCCAGCATTTCGCCACAGCCGTGACATTCAGCTTTGCGTTAAGCAACAATTGTTGTTGTTGCTGCTGCAATGCGGCTGTGGTAGTCATTGGCCACACTCGTCGCAGACTCCTGCACAAGCCCACCCCGCTTTGCTTATACAGGCTGCTCATGGCTGCTGCTTTGCTTGGGTTGTCATGCTAAGGGACGTTGGGTGCATAGGCATCAGCGCTTGCACAGGCTGCGCGGGCGCAAGCTCCTTTAGGTGCAGACTCGGGCCTCCCTTCCAATGCATGCCTGTGTAGCCGTAGAGCACCATTTCACCACAGCCGAGCGCAAGTGTGCTTATGGCTACATCCATATGGACCATTAATTTGTCGATAACTATTGACAGGCACATGCCGTAAAGGATCAAGGCGGCAAGGGGTGGGTCCCATGACAAGGTTTATGTGCAGAGGGGCTGCTTCATAGTGGCATGGGCATTGCTGGCACATATGCACGTCTGTCTTGATGTGGTGGCATAGCGTGCTGGCGCCCAGCCCTCAGACGTGTTGCATGTTGTCTCCAGAGAGGTCAGATGCATGTCTAAGTAGTTTTTGCAGGTGTCATCATAGAGCTGGGAGCTCCTGGTGTGCTGTTGCCATGCTGCTGACATGCCAGGGCAGCATGAAGTACTCCCTCCTCTAAACCCATCCAACATCAGCATAAACTAGCCCTGCCAAGTCCCTTCAGTTTCTTTTTCTGTCACACTGAAGTTGTGACCTTTGCTCACTACTACATGGGGCAGAACCTCTGCTTATCCGTAGGCACATATCTTGCACCTGCGTATCCAGCCTGCTCACCCCTCCTCCCCTCCCTCCCCTTATCGTCTTCCACCCTCCCTTTCAACCCTTTCCCCCCTCTCCCCACCCTCCACTCCCTCCTACCTGCAGATCCAACGCTGTCACGTCTGCCACACCGTGCGCCACCAGCTGCCGCTTGAACTCCAACACCACGCTGGGCAAGCACACATTGAGGGGCTGCAGCCAGTGTGACAGCAGCGGCATGATCCCCTCCCGTACCAGCCGCTTCACGCTGTCAGCCACATGGCAGCTGGCTGCAGCAGCTGCAGCAGAGGTAGAGGGCGGTTCCAGCGCTGCACCCGGGGCGGATGGGCCATGCGCGGTCCTGAGCGTGGCTCTTGTCATCATGGGGCCCAGGTGGTAGCACAGCACGTACAGCAAGGCTTGCACGGAGGCGTACAACACCTGCGTGCGCAACCACCCACCGAGCTTGTGCCTCTTCAGCATGCCCTAAGCAAGCACGAGCTCAGCTTTGAGCATCCGAGTTGTGGTGGTAGCAGCTGAGCATTAGCCTGAGCTGTGACACAGCTGGCCACCGCAAAGGGCTGAAGTGGCCTCCTACTCCCCAGGCAGGCTGAGTTGCCACTAAGCCAGCGCCCCTCCCACCTGGTGCGTGGTGGTGAGGGAGTTGGCGGCGTCTGCACTTCCCTGTGCGCCTGCACCAGCACCTGGCCCCATGGCCAGCACAATGCTGCCTGTGCTGGGCACTTGGCGCAGCCCGCTGCCCACCCCTCTGCAGTAGGTGTGACAGAACTGAGTGAGCTGAGAAAGGGCGTGCAGCACTTGCTGGGGGGTCACAAAGGCTGCCCGGGCTAGGAAGCTGGCCAGGTAGGCTGCACAGGCGGTGCGGGTTATGGGGGCCTGCCGGTCATCATGCAGGCGGCTGAGGTGGAAGTCGATGAAGGTGCGGGCGCAGGGCTCAGGGTGGCGGTAGCACATGAAGAAGACGAGGTACTGAGAGAATTTGGACCTGTGAGGGCCAGCATATCGAGCACTGACGGCAGGGATGGATAGCCTGGCTTGGAGCATGCCGGGATGGCAGTCCTCAGTCAGGCAGAAGACATAAGCGAGCATGCAGTGATGATGATGGTGGTGATGATGATGATGATGATGATACCTGGTCACAAGAGGACAGTAGGGCTGTGGCGTGAATGAACGGCAGGATGCATCGTTGTGAGCATGGAGGTGGCAGACATAAGTGATGGCAAGCCCAGCCTGGCGCCCAGCCCTCAGACGTGTTGCATGTTGTCTCCAGGGAGGTCAGATGCATGTCTAAGTAGTTTTTGCAGGTGTCATCATAGAGCTGGGAGCTCCTGGTGTGCTGGTGCCATGCTGCTTGTTGAGCAGTGCAGATATTCCCGCAAGCAGCAGGCACACTACAGATTGCAGCAGGGCACCTCTCAAATCCCAGGCGTGCCCTCACACTGACGGCATCAGGCTTGGTCAGGTCAACAGGTCAGGGGCTGAGTCGCCTAATGTCCCATGATGCAACTCAAACCAGTCTCTGGTAGACTTTAGGACACCCTTGCATAACTCAGAGGCTCGGCCATGTCATGATGCCACACGCCGTTTCTAGGTCATAGAAATGAGTGTGAGAGTGAGGCTGACCTTGCACTCCCACCTGTGAGTGTTCAAGATGCTGCGCTCAAAGATTGTCAGCAGCACCTCCCACACCGCCTGCAGACCACCAGCCTGGTCGCAGCGGGTGGCCAGGTGGGCAAATGCCAGCTCCATGAGGGAGTCCAGCTTATTGGCAGTCTCGTTCACCCCACTGCTGCCAGGGCTGCTGCCAGTGGCACCGTTGAGGGCACTGGCATCTGCCCCACATGGTGCAACTGCGTCCTGAGGCACTGCGGCTGGGGTGGCTGCAGCAGCGGCATGGCCAGCCATGCTTGCAGCCCCTTCCCACCCCCCTCGCAGCCCGCTAGAGGGTGCACAAGCTGGGGCGTTTGCGTGGTGCCTGCCGCTGATCTCCAGCTCGCTCATGCCCTCCAACGCAAAGATGTCTTCAGCTGCTGCCTCAGCTGCTCCTGGGAGCTCAACCTCCTCCTCCTCAGCCTCCTGGCCTGCAATTAGGCAAAGGTGTGATCAGGATGGATGATACGCAGGGCATCATTGTGTGGTATGAAGCTGTGATGATCTCAGGCCCTGTAACAACCGTTGTACCCGCCATGGTGCCTGAGCTATGCCTGCTGCTGCTGCTGCTGCTGCTGCCAGTGTGCAGCCACATCTAGCTGGTGTGCTGTGCAGCCATCAAGCACCTGAAGGGCTCTCCACGATGTCCTCCCACTTGATCTCAACGTCAATGCCCAGCAGGTGCTCGACAGCTGCTGCCAGCAGGCCATCGCGGATGGGCCGCCCAACAGGGGCTTCTGCTACTGTGAACAGCGCGTGAAGAAACATGCACTGGGTGTTGCGGTCACGGCTCTTGTGCGGGATATTGGCAGACACCAGGTGCAGGAGAATGGTGGGGGCAGTGGGCACTAGGGCCATCACCTACGCAGGCACCCAGGTGGGCAGGCAGGCAGGGAGGCAGGGAGGCAGGCGAGCAGAGAAAGAAGTAGGCAGGCAGGCAGGCATATGCATGCCATGCAGAAGCCAAGCCACATCATGCCAGGCTAGGGTTAAGACGTGCTCAGACAACAAGGAGGTCAGCAAAACAGCTTGAATTATCAAACTGCACTGCACTGCACTGTAGCGGTCATGGCTGTCACGTGGCAGCTACCCTGTCCCCTGCTCGTTGCACCACCAAAGAGCATCACAGTTTGTGGCAGCAGAGGCCAGCCATGGCCTTCTGTTGCGTCCCATACCTTGAGCAGGGTGTTCAGCACGCACGCTTGGATTTCCAATTGCTCTGCAGGGGGCTGCCAACTGTGCTTGCCTGCGTCCTCAGCCTGAGGCGCTGCTGGAGGCAGGAAGCTGTAGACCAGCAGGTGCAGGCAGCTGTGTGTGAAGGCTGGGTTCATCACCACCAGGTGGCCCACAAAGTCCAGGACAGCAGCTCGCACCACCTGCGGGTCAGCCAGCCAAGCAGCATTAAGCCAGGTGTGCGCAAGCCTACTTCACGTATGCATGTCTTGAGCAACCAGTGTCAAAGCCATGGCACCTGCAGTCAGGGCTGTAAGCATAAGCTTAGAAGAGCTGACTGTCAGCCTATGACTAAGCCCGATTTTGCATGGAGGTTATAATTAAGTGTGGCTCAGGCTAAGCCTGCGGGTTTTGCACATGCCTGATGTGGTGCCAAACGAGGGGCAGGGTATTGCAAAAGAAGGGCTGTCCGACAAAGTGCACGCATCATCAAGTTGTGTGTTGCACCAAGGCTCTGACTTGTCTTGTGCCAGCTGCTCTGTCCAGCATGGAGTAATAAGCATGGTGGGCCACCCCAGGACCTGACAATATTTTAGTTTTTAGCAGCCTCCAAGCCTCACCACCAAACCAGCACTCTTGACCAGCCAAGTGCACCAAGGCTGAATAGATTGCTAGGGGCAGCGCGGGCACAGCTTGGAACAGAGACTGCAACCTTAGGCATGCAGCACATTGACGCCTTCTGGAGATGTGCTGGTGGAATGGGCTGCCTAAGCTGCTCGCTTAGGCAAAGAGATACCCAGGCCTGGGCTGCCAGCAGCTGCGGGGCTGCTCCTCAAGGCCCAGCAGCAGCAGCAGCCTGTAGCACAGTAGAGAGCTGTGTCTTCTGCAAGCTCTGTCAGCTTCATCAGTGCATGTCTGACATGCCCACACTAGGTTGTAGCCCTGTCATAGGGGTGCAGATAGGGGTAATGAAACATGTGGTAGGCACCTGTGCAATGTGTAAGAGGTTTGCCACAATGGGGCAACACACAGCCACTACTGTGTGGTCACATAAGGCTTGCTTTGCTCCGGCGGTTGTTCCCCCAGGGTTGATGAGAAATTTACTATAAGCATGCGTGGCATGAGCACAAGTGGATGGGTGGGTGTGAGCCTGGGATGAAATGCTGGGGGGATGCTGGAACTTACTGGTAGGGCTTCCCACAACTTAATGCCCAGTACTTCTGTGAGGATGCTGTCATGCTTGCGCTCTCGTAGAATGCTGACACAGTTCTTCAGTGCATGAATTAGGTTTGCAAGTAGCTGTTCGCTAGCGGTCCCTCGCTCCACCTTCTTCCTTAAAGAGGCAAACTCCTTGACGAAGCTGCAAGCCACAGTCTTTACTTTGTAATCATACATCCAATGTGGCAAGCATCAGCAAAGAACTGTTCTGCACTTAGTATTGATGTGACCATGGTGATCACCTATTGAACGGGCTGGGGTCGCCACCGCTAGTCTTACTAAGCAGCGCTCGTTGAACATACTCGTGTAGCAACTGCGTGCCTCGGTCATCTGCGTAGTTGCGGCGACATACTGCTTGATCGTGAAGGGACGACCGTATGCACTCAACCTCGTTTACCATTCGGAAGTGCCATGAAGCTGCGTCCAGGAAAAGGAGCAGCCGCCGTGGAAGTCAGAGTATTGAGGCACAAATAGGCGGCCCTCGTGCGAGTATCCGCATGAGACGGATTTGCTGCGCTCCCAATGCACCCAGAGCCACGTGTCGATACTGGCTAAGTCTATGCCGTGCTCTCCATGTCGGGGAAGACGATCATGAATAGTTCATGGAGCGTCCACATGGTGGTCTTTGTGCCACAAGTTGTGGGCGATGTGCTACCAAGATGCATATAGGCGAATTCGGGGTCCTCCGGCACTGCTCTAGGCCCACCCACACCGGTTCGTCTCTTCTTCCTCGCCATAAATAATAGCGACGCGAGGCAGCTACATATGCTAAGGTTTTTCGTGTTCGACACACACATTACACACTAGGGAGCCCAATCTAGCCTAGATCTAGCCTAGATCTAGGCTAGTCAAATCTAGATTGACTAGACTAGACGGTTTTTTTAAATGGAATGATTTCACTCCGCCCGCTCCGCCCGCTAGGGACGTCTATCTGCCCGCCTGCAAGGCACTATGTAACTATGTGTTTGCGAGGCATAAGTGTGTCATCGTCAGCCTCGTTGTCGCGCAGTGGTAATGCATTGTACTTACATTGTGACGACGTCGTAAAGAACTACAACATCAAGAGAAGAGCAGCCATTGCAAACATGATAGCCTCTGGCTAAAGGAAAGCATCTTGCATGCAAAAAAGCTGAGTGTCTAGACTACTACACACTATGAGTTTGGGAAGTGGTGGTGGTCTGGAGTGATTGTACTGAGAGGTGGTGGTGGCTGCCTACTCGCCCATGCGTGCGAGGAGCTGAGCCTCATTGCTTTGGCAAGCACCCAGCCCAGCATTGGCCTTGATGTAGATAAGCATCTTGGCGCGCTCTAGGGTGAGCCTGGTGCGGGCAGATGTAAACAACCTACCCCAAGCTGACCAATTGCGCTCTGATGCAGCGGAGGTGGCATGCACACCCAAGAGCCTACTGGCTGCAACAGCTAGTAGGGGGAAGCCGCGGAGGCCTGCCTTGCTCCAAAAGGCTCGCCGCATGCTGACTTGCTCCACGACCACCCTGCCAGCTGCGTCTGGTGGCTTGGGGGCAAGCAGAGCTGCAAACCTCTCCAACTCGCTGTCCCCCCAACTACCAAGCTGCAGCACATCTACCTCCCGTTGCACTGCTTATTTCACCTGGCTGTCAGTGAGGTCTGGTCGCAGATGCTTGCTGAGGCGCACCACTGTGGTGATGGCGTCCTCCTTCTCCTGCGGTGACAGCAGCCCAAAGGGGGGCAACAGCTTCCACCACAACAGCCACCACAACGCCCGCAACAGCACAACGCCCGCAACAACTTCCACCACTCCGCTGCAACATGGCATGGCAAAGGCAGCCAACCCATGTGCTTACCAACACCACATCCCCCTCCTCTCCCCTCCCCTCCCCTCCCCTCCCCTCCCCTCCCCTCCCCTCCCCTCCCCTCCCCTCCCCTCCCCTCCCCTCCCCTCCCCTCCCCTCCCCTCCCCTCCCCTCCCCTCCCCTCCCCTCCCCTCCCCTCCCCTCCCCTCCCCTCCCCTCCCCTCCCCTCCCCTCCCAGCTCCCATCAGAGTTCCTGCTCGCCTTCTTCACCTCAGGCCACTCCTCGGACTCCACAAGGCCACACAGAGAGTCATGCAGTTCCAGCACATCCTGAGCCATGAACACGTTGTTAAAGAAGCGAGTGGGGTCGCGTGCCCGCACCGTCTTTTGAGGCTGGAGGCGCTGCTGCTGCTGCTGCTTGAACAAGCCCCACCTGATGGCGGAGCAGTCACCGAGCACAAGGGAGATCTGCGCCACTTCCCCCAACAGTTGGGACACATAAGGTGCCCTAAGCTTGGAAGAAGGCAGGGTGGGCAGGGTAGGCCTCGCTACAGCTGGTACTGCAGTTGTTGCAGCTGGGGCCAGCAGGAAGCCAAGGCGGGTGGGCTCTGCATTGGCAGGGGTGCCGGGGGAGTCTGCCAGGCCCAAGCCAACTGTCAGCCATCCCCGCCCTAGGGCGGCCCTGTCACGTTCTCCGCCAGCCACACCTTGCATTGGCGAAGTGCGCAGCAAAGAGAGACCCTGCCCCACGTGCTGCCCATGCTGTTGCTGCTGCCCCAGCCTCGCCCCTTGCTGCTTGCCAGGGCATTGGCGTAGGCCGTGGTAGATGCTGCAGTAGCTGCTCGATAGGCACACCATGACTCAGGAGCTCAGCCATGGCTGCTCCATATGTTGGTGTGAGCTGCTGCACCTGGCCATGTTGTTGCTGTTGGCATGCTGTTGCTGCTGTTGCTGAGCCTGAGCCCTGCGCTCCTCAGCTAGGGCAAGGGCTTGCAGCTCCTGCCCTGTGCAAGGCTTGGAAATATCCTTCGCCGCCAAGTTAAACCAGTGGGCTGCATGCAGCAAGTTTACATCCATTGCATGCACCATAACAGACTATACTTGTTGTTGTTGCTGCCGCTGTTGTCCATGCTACTGCTGCTAATGCATACATCCCTGCTACCATACCTGCACAGCCCATGTTGATGGCCTCAGGGTCGTCATCCTCCATCAGCTGCATGGCTCGCTTGTTGGTAGATGACAACCAACTCATCAGGCCAGCTCTGCAACCAAGGAGACGGGTATGGGTATGGGTATGGCGCTTGGGTACACGCTGCTGGCGTGCGCCTGGCTGATTTCCTCCAACGTCAGAAGTTTCTTGTTGTATCGCGCGGTGAGCTCGGGAGGCTGGGGCGGGAGAGGGCCCCCAGGCTCCATTTGCGATTTAGGCGCTGCTGGGCATGTCCGGGCATGTCCGGGCAACCAACTTTAACCGCCAACCCAGCAAGGCCAGCAAATTAATCTGAGCTGCGCCATAACGTCCATACAGGTGCCTGAAGCAGGTGCGCTAGTCAAATGCACATTTCATGCCCATCTAGAGTGACTATTCTAGTCGAATCTAAATTCTAATGCAACATGCAAAAACGCCCAGACGAACATGCAAAGACTGGCTCAGGCTGGCTCGACAAGTACATCAAAGCTGGTGCATATACACTATGGAGCACTGGAAGGAAGGAACCAAGCCGAGTCCAGGGGTACCGGGTGTGATTTCTACGATGATATGAAACCACCGTGCCACAGCGTATCAAAATGTTGTTCCGTAAAGGACCTTACACCTCGCGCCATGGCGTGTTTGGGAAAGGGCAAGCTCCACGAGTTTTGCCGAGCATCAGGGCGCAAGCTGCTGCAACTCAGACCGCTGACAGCAAGCCCGTTCTGCAGCTATACAAGGCGTCCATCGACTTCAGGGCAATTAAAGATAATTTGCCGGCTGTGGAGCACAACACACGCATTCGAAACAGCAAGGCTGACCCCCGACGCGTCGTGCAGCTATATGATCAGTTTGTGCAGCTGAAACTGGAAACAGACTCCCTGAGGGCGGAACGAAACACAAACAGCAGCCAGATGAAGGTAGGTGTACGGCCCCTGACTAGATAACTGACTCCTATGCACTTGGCATTACCAAGAGCCTGCATTGCCTTGTAACAGGGCAAGTTGGAAAAAGAGCAGCGGGACAAGCTTATTCATAGAGGACAGCAACTCAAGGAACAGTTGGCAGAATTGGAGGCTAAGCTGGTGCAGGTACTGCATGACAGGCAAGAGCACAACCCAGACGGTTTCACTTGTACTTTGAGGGAGAGAACCGCTAGTGCCAGAGTGTACCCAAGCTGGTGACGTTTTTGTACTGATCAAGCAGGCCATGACATGGCAAGGCATGCTATGCACAGGTGGAGTGGGCTATGCAGTATGAAGCCCAACGCATTCCTAACCTTACTCACCCTGATGTGCCATTGGGAGGGGAAGAGTGTGCTGCAGTATTGGCCACGGTGAGCTGAGGGCGATGCCTGGCGCTGCTCTATGTTGCACAGGAACTTTTGTTCAACGGTTTGGGACCAGGCAGGCAGTAGCTGCAGGCCAGCCAGCAGTAAACATCACAGCAGACCACAGGCCACAGGCAGCGGCTCCTAATCTAGCCATTCACAAGCTAGCCAGGCTGCCATCATGACTGACAATGAGAGCAATGCCCTGCCACCTGCCACCCTCATCCTGACCCCTACCTCTGCCAGCCTGCCTACTTGCTTTCCTGCTTGCTTGCAGGTTGGCCATGCTCCCAGCTTCCCAGAGTCCAGCCCGCCTAAGGACCATGTCGTGCTGGCTGAAGCACTAGACCTTGTAGACTTTGATGCTGCAGCAGAGGTAGGGCCAGGGGTCAAGGCTTTGCTAGCAAGGCCCCTTTGCATTGCCATGATAGCAGTGAGCAGCCAGGGTAGGGCTTGTGCGCCTCACATGGTGTGTCATGCCATGCTAAAGGTGGTCACCAGCTGCCTATGAGAGCACACGGCACACACATCTGGCTCTTCCTTCCGCTTGCAGTGGTGGGGGATCCATAGGGTTGAGGTAGTTTTAGGGGCAAAAACGTAGTTCTGGTTCCTTAGGTGCCATTAGGTAGTGTTGGTTCCTTAGGTGCTATCAGGCGGGAGAATGATGGATGTTAAGTGACTGGACAGGGAGTTGAGTAAAGGTTTGAGAGGTACCAGAAGTCATTGAGCGTTGCTCTCCCTCCCAAGCAGCCACCCTGCCCCTCTACTCCCTCCACCTCTCAAACAGCACCTTGCCGCACCCCCCCATGCACTCCTCCCCTCACCCAGCTCCTGGGCCTGGGCCTACTCCCATCGCCCTACCTGCTACCCTGCCACGCTCAGGTCAGTGGCCAGAAGTTCTACTACCTGCGCAACGCAGGCGCCCTGCTGGAGCTGGCCCTGGTGAACTGGGCTATAAGCCGGGTGGTTGCTCGAGGCTTCACACCCATCATGACACCTGACCTGGTGAAGGAGACCGTGCTGGAGAAGTGCGGGTTCCAGCCCAGAGGCGAGGGCACCCAGGTAGGCACCCATCTGCATGTCGCATCATCTGGGGCTACGGAGAGTACGCATAACACAGCATGCAAGCGTCCGGCCACACCCATACAGCAGCTGTCACACATGCAGCACAAAGCAAGCCCGGGCAGGTCAGCAGGCAAGCGTGTCAGGTAGAGCCCTGTGAATGTGTGGTAGGCACTCTTTAGTGCAGTAGGGTGCCTGAACTATACTTGTGTGAGTAACGCTGTTTATGCTCCGACTGCATTGCTGCCCTGCTGTACACCGTGGGTCAGGTGTATAGCGTGGAGGACAGCCCTCTGTGCCTAACAGGCACTGCTGAAGTGCCCTTGGGCGGGCTCTATATGGACAAGGTGAGCCTGCAAAGGTTGCCGGTCTTAGCCTGGATCCGACCTAGCTCAGTCTGACACCACCGCACCTGAGCCTGTCCTGACCCTGACCTGGCGCGACATGACCTTTGACTTGGCACGATTGACCACCTGCTTGACAATGGTTTCCTCATCACTAACCCTCTAGCTGTGCTTCCTTGCTTTGCCCTGACTACACCCCAGCTTGCGCAACCCCTGGCATCAGGTGTTGAGGGAGGCAGAGCTGCCTATTCGCATGGTGGCGTACGGGCACTGCTTCCGCACAGAAGCTGGAGCAGCAGGGGCGGCTGGCAAGGGCTTGTACAGGGTACATCAGTTCTCAAAGGTCTGTGAGCTCAGGTATTAGGGGATGAAGGAGGGCTGGCTGAGCAGGGCAAGGCAGGCCATGGATAGGGTTAGTGTTCACCTGGTAGGTATAGTTTGGCAAACACTTGACATTCAGTCGCATGTGGCATGCTTCAATACTTCCAGCACTGCTGCAACATATTAGACCAAAGACCCAACGAGCTCCTGTGTGTGTGTGGCTGTGGCTGTGTGTGCTGCTGGCTTCCAGGCCTGGCTCATGCATGCCTAGCGTTGAGGCGACGCTGTCGCAGAAAATACTAGCCCTGCTGCCACCCTTGCTGTTGCTGCCCCTACTGTGTGGGTTGTGATGCTGCCTGTGTAGGTGGAGATGTTTGTCTTGAGCACACCAGAGCAGAGCAATGCCTTGCACGAGGAACTGCGGACGATCGAGACTGAGCTGTTTGCTGAGCTGGGCCTGCACTTCAAGGCAAGTCAACCTTGCCAACCCTTGCTATGACAATGTTGTGATGAAACGAGGTTAGACAGCACAGCATATGCCGTTTGTTGCAGCCAGCATTGCACTACCTAGCCCACCCAAATTTATGGTCCAGTGCTCCTGAGCCTCCTTGTTCCCTAGCCGCCATGCTAAAACTTGTTTCTTAGCGTTAGGGCCCTGCCAGAGGAGCGATGCTTCAAACCTGGCTTCTTGCCTGGACCCTGAGCTTGACCTGTTGAACGCTATGGGCAGGTGCTGGACATGCCTACCCATGATCTGGGCGCTCCAGCTTTTCGTAAGTATGATATTGAGGCCTGGATGCCTGGTCTCAACCGGTATGGTGAAATTTCCTCCACCTCCAACTGTACCGACTACCAAAGCCGCCGCCTGAACATCCGCTACAGGTGCGCACCTCACCACCATTGAGAGGCCGCCCAAAGCACTATGCGGTATTGTTGCAGGTGGCTCACGCCCTAACCTGTATTTTCCTGCTGCGTAGGCCCAGCGTTGCGTCCAAAGCTGATGCCAGTGACAAGGCTAGCGCGGCCGTGAAGCTTCAGCAAGGTCGAACTGAGTTTGTCCATACCTTGAACGGCACTGCGTGTGCAGTGCCACGCATGATTGTGGCAATCCTGGAAAACTACCAACAGCCGGATGGCTCTGTGGTCGTTCCTGAGGTGCTGCGACCATTCATGGGTGGACTGGAGCTCATTGTGCCACCCACAAAGCTGTGACATCAATGGTATAGCGGCCGGCTACAGAGACCGCAACGCCTCTTAAGAGAAGTGTGGTCTTCTGTAGAGCACGCTGTGGTGCATGCGCCTAAACTCCCGCTGACCGCAACCGCTCGCTCACTTGTCCCCGGTTGCGCCGCGGCCTGCCGCCAAAGCTACAGATTGTTCTCAGCAAAGTCAAATCCTCTACCCCGCACCTAACAGGTAAAAGACCTTGTCAGACAAGCCCGAACCAGATTTTGAACCACCGAAGAGGGTGACGGGTACCGCTCGGTCGGAAAAACAAATTGAAGGGAGGTGGGGCTGCTAGGCAATAGCTGTTGCTGTCACTGCTAGGTCAGCCCTCTTGTCCCTCACTAGGGCCTCCATTTGAGCCGGATACTGCTAGGTCAGCCTGCTGGAAGGAGGCACAGTAGGGTTAGCCTGCCAAAACAAGGCACGTGAGGGGTTGCAGATGCAGGCAGCAACCCTAAGTAGAATGCCGACTAGTGGAGACACCTATGCACCGGATGTTGAAATTCACCTGACTTAGGAAATGGTCACCCCGGCCATTGGACCCGCCAATCCGTGCCAGGCCTGCGCATCGCACCACGCGCTAGTGAAGGGTACCTGAGGCTATCGCGGTAACTTACGCGCGCTGAAACTCGAGTTTTGGACTGAAGCCAACGGGGTGCGACCGTACGTGGGTGGCAGGCCGAAGCGCAAGATTCCCTGGGTTAGGTCGGCCCCCTCATGCCATGTGCGTAGCATGATTAGACCACGTGGCTGGGACGCGGCGTCGTTTTGATTTGGTTTTCGGTTAGTTGCGGACACCCGACTCATGGCCCGGGCCCTTCTGACACCTAAGCTGGGACCTGCCTGACCCTCCCTCCAAGCATGCACATCATCTCACTGAGGTGTCAGCAGCACCGTGCGTGGACTTTGTTTCAGTACCGTGCACTGTGCTGAAGCCTTGACCCCATCATTTCGGGGCTTATGTCAAGACCTCAAACTTTTCGGTCAGTTGTCCTTTCCACGTGCTTCCACCTATCACTGATAGCTGGGCGGGTCTATATTACGGGATGCGGTCCAAGACATGCTCCATCACCTTATGTACAATGACAAATGACAAAATGTGGCAGTGGGTGAAAATGGCATGGGGCTATCTGATCACAGGGGGCGATTGGCTCCGTCCTTGAGAGCATCCCCGACGGGTTGGACCCTGTGCTGCCGCTGGGCGCCCTCATCACTGCGTATTTCGCACTGTGCGCGATGTTCAAGCCGAAAGTTGCGATGGGCCATCCTGGACCCCGACGCCGCGCCCTCCTGGCACGCCATGAAGCGATACGTGCCAAGTTGGTAAGCAGTGGCAGTGGCAGTGGCGGAAACCTCCATTGCCCCGACCCCGACGCCGCGCCGAACAAATGACAGTGCCATGCACCCCCTTGCACCGACTTGAGCGAAGCGTGGCGTGAATCAGTCTCGTGGTGTAGTAACGTGGCTCGATAGCATGGCGCACTGCGATGGCCTACTGCGCAGTACTGCGAGGCAGCCTCTTTAGTGAGAACTTTGCTACGGACGCCACAAAGCGCCTCGCCACCCTGCTCTTAAACGTGGGTCGCTGCTTGTTTGCGCTATCTCAATTTTCGACCTGGTGGCGGGCGGTGATCTGGGACAAGGCTTCAGTCTAAAACACGAGTTTTCGCGCGCGTGAGTTACCGCGATAGCCTCAGCTACCCTTCACTAGCGCGTGGTGCGATGCGCAGGCCTGGCACGGGTTGGCGGGTCCAATGGCCGGGGTGACTACATGTCGAAGCCCAAGAGCGGGATCATACACATAGTGGCAAGTACAGGTATACAAACTAAGCCACGTTGGCATGGCATACCCGTTTCAACACATGAGCTGAGGATGCGCATCAGCCCCCTCATCCCGCATTAGGGCATAGAGTGGGCATGACATGCATGCACTGATTGTAAGCTGATAAGAGCTCAAAGGAGAGGGGCACACAATACTGTGCCACAGCAGGCTGCCGCTGCTGCTGGGCCTCGGGTGGCCGGTCTCGCAGTCGCTTTTAGCCCAGCTCAGGGTACTCCTTGCCCTTGGCTGGCAGAGCTGCCTGGTCTGGCCACCAGCACAGCTCCAGTGGGAGCCACTCGGCCTCCCCAATGTGCTGCATGTTCAGCGCTGCATTGCAGTCCCTGTACAGCCACCTGCCTGGCTGTGGTGCTCGCTTGGCTTTGGCAGCCTTGCCCTTGCCCTTGCCTTTGCCCTTGCTGGGCTAGGTAGCCATTTGAGCCCGGTCGCCGCTGACGCAGGTCTGGCACCTTCCGCGAGATGCCGCCGCCGTTCGACTCAATGTCTCCGCAGCTGTGCTCAAGAACGCTTGTGTGAACGTGGGCTGTCAAAGGTGGCCATACAGGTCAGTCACATGGGTACCCACGAGCCTGCTGGGATCATGAACACAACGTTCTGCTTGTCCATGTCTAGGTTCCAGGTCTCGGTTACAGCCTAGCAACCCTCTTGTCCCTCACTAGGGCCACCAATTGAGCCGGATCAGAAGTACCTACTAGCAGCCACTAGCAGCCACTAGCAGCCACTAACTAGACCCGACTCAAACAGTGTTATTGGGCTGTGTGGAGTAAACCCAGTGCACATGGCACATGAGCCGCCTACCACCTACACTATTGCCTGACCCGTTAGGGCAACGTGTAGAGTTGGCATGACAAAACATGCACTAATTGTAAGCTGATGACAGCTCAGATGGGGGGACACACACATTACTGTGCCGTAGCGGGCTGCTGTTGCTGCTCCTGGGCCTTGGGGGGCTTGTCTCGCACGCGCTTGTAGCCCAGGCCAGGGTACTCCTTGCCCTTGGCTGGCAGAGCTCCCTGGTCTGGCCAGTAGCACAGCTCCAGTGGACGCCACCTGCTCTCCCCAACGCTGGCTGGCCACGCTCCGGGCTCCAGGCTGGGCGCACCAGGTGCTGTTCCACCTGCCCTGCTGGGGGCTTCCAGCCTGCAGGCCTTGTGGCACTGAGTTTGTCCAGCTCCACCTCACAGGGCTGCTTGCCATTCACTGCTGAGCTGACCCGGCTGGTGCGGTGCTCATCCACAAGCACCACCCTGCCCCGGGTTCTTCTTGTGCTTCTTCTTAGCCATCACGCGATGCGCAGTGCGACGGGCGGTGGCCTTTTCAAGCAAATTGGGTTTCCCGTGAAAAATACACGGTTGTGTGAAAATACACAAGTGCTGGTGCAGGATTCAGCCCCCACACTAGCCCTAACAAACTGCCTCCTCTGCCAACCGCAGCCACCAGTTGAGGCGACCCACTCCCTCACACAACAACCCTGGAGCCATGTGCAGTCAGGCTTGATGAATTGATCAGATGAAAAGTTTCGGACCTCTTCCGAACCTCTCATTCGCGACTGATCAGGACTTCTAATTGTGCACTGAATGTGAGGTTCGGGGTCGCTCTGAAAACCGCATTATGGCAATTGAAATGACAGGTTGCCCGACCTCCAAATATGGTCTGATTTAGAGGTAGTTCAGAAGGGTCTAAATTAGTGCTGAATGTGAGCCTGGAAAGCTATGTATCTGTGTGAAATCATAGCTGATCCATAGGGCTCTAAATCCCTTCTAACAAGCGGTGTATTAGAGGTGATCCAGCTGTAGTTTAGTGGTAAATCGGAGGAGAACCAGCTGTGCGTTTGTAGTGTTTTAGTGGTGACTTAGTTAGTGACTCGGTGGCGTATTGGAGGTGACTCAGCTGTTAATCCGTGGTGGATCAGAGGTAACTCAGATGTGAATCGTTACTGGTTACTTGCACAAGGAAACACCTCGCAAAGGCACTACAGTACACACGTCACCACGCTCAAACACTTCGCAAAACTCCGCAAAGGTACTGCAAAGTACACGCACAAACAACTCGCAATACAACTCACTAGACCAATACACCTACCTACTTCATGCCTTGCTGCCCCTGCCCCATAACACCAAACTCATGCCTGCTAACACCACACTGGTTGCTGCTCAATGCTGCGCCTCTTTGCCTCGCGTCTTGGCTGCTCCCCTTGGCCCCTTGGCTGGCTCCTGGGTATGGGAGGGAAAGGTGGGGTAGGCAGTCTTAGGTTGGAGTCTCGACCAGCCTGTCATGGTAAGGGTGGAGGAGGTGAAGGGTTGCCTCTCATCGCTGATGTCAGCTGGCTGTTGTTGGGTGTTGGTCAGAGAGGAGGGAAGGGGGGAGACATCATGACTGTTAGACCTGCAATGAACAGGGGGTGTGGCAACGGTTTGGCTGGGTAATGGGTGCAACATACTGGTAGTGGGCTAGCCACTCACCATTTGCTGCATTCTACTCCATGCTGTATATTATTGACTCCTTGTTGACTCTTACCTTAGCGGAATGGGAAGTGGGACAGAGGCTGAGATAGGGAGGGTAGGGGGGAGGGTTAACTTGAAAAGCAGGGAAGGGGAGAGAAAGGGGGGAAGGGGAGGGAAGGGGGGGACAGGGAGGGAAGGGAGGGAAGTGGTGCTTGCTAGCTCGTTGCTGGCTCCTTGTTGGATGCTGCTCTACTCCGTTGCCGCCATGCTTGCCATCACTGGGCCATGCTACACTGTCATGTTCCCAACTGTCTCCAACTGTAAGCAATCATCAGTCAGCTAAGGCTCAGCATGCAGACGAACAAGGGCATGCATGACCACAACTGCGCAGGCTGGGCTGACACTACAGCAGCACTCACCTGTAGTCCTGGCTGCTTGCGTCCTCTTGCCCCACCTTGGCTGCGCCTCCTCTCTTGGCAGCTGCTGATTGGTGTACTTAGTCAGATTAGATTCTGCACCCAGCTTCGTCTCCTTCATGGCTTTCAATTGCCTCTCCAAGCTCCACTCCTCCTCGTCGCACAGGCTCGTCGCACAGGCTCGTCGCTCGTCGCACAGGTTATGCCTTCTAGCTGCACTTCCTGCATTCCTTTGGCTGCATTGCTGCATCGCTGCGTCGCTGCATCGCAGCACCTGCTGCCATTTTCTGTCCCTGCCTCTTGATCCTACCGCATCTTTGCTGTGGCTGTTGCATCGTTGCTGTGGCTAGTCGCGAACGCACTGGTTGCTGGCTAGCGATGGCTGGCTGGCTCGTAGCTGGCTGGCTGCGATATGCTCCTGGCTGCTCCCGACTGCTACGTACAACAAACCTGTATGGCGCGGCAGAACGCTACGCTTCAACTTTCTTCGCGATTCTTCCTTTGTGAAACCTTCACTGGATGTACACGCAATTGTAGCGGGGCTTCAGGGCACTGACCAGCTTGGTGTACTGCTTCTCGCTGCTCCTAGCTGCCCCCGGCTGTTTATGTGTAACATACCGTATGGAGTTGCACGCTTCGTAATTCCTTTGCCGAAGCTATCCTTTTCATGCATCTCATGCATGGTGACAGGCTGCCGAGTGTTCTTTGTACATACTATGCGAAGCTGACTGGAGACCATGAATAAAATAATGATAGGAAGGGACAGGCTGCCCCACCATTGCATTTACAACCAACTTGCGAGACGTTCTAAGGCAGCTTACTAAGCCAGGGTACTTAGGAGGATTAGACAGCAAAGCATCATGCGTAGAGCGCGACTGGTTAGTTTAACATCCTGATGTTTTGGGTTTAACCACATCTTTAACCAATCTTTAACATACCCGTTTTGCTACCCTGGGACTGCTTCTCACTGGCTACTTCTGCCGGCATAGTGTCGCTGGGTGCATTGCCGTGTCGTGACCAGAACGATAGCAAAAAGGGACTCGTATCGCGACCAAACGGTCAACTTTAACAATCGGTTTAACACTAACCTTTAACCAGTCCGGTCGCGCTCTAATCATGCGCTCTTGGTACAATACAGCGCCAATCATCGATGTTTCAGTCCCAACTAAAAGCCACTGATTCACTACATATTGGCCTCTACTTTACAAGCCACAGATGTTGCCCTGGCTGCCTCTAAAGTTGCTCTGAGTTAGCTCTGATTCAGACCTAATGGACCTCTAAACCTCCCCACATTCAGAGCCCCATGAATCAGTGCGTAATCAGTACTGAATTGACTGCTATGAAACACCTCTGATAAGCCGCGCATCAGCGACCGCCGAAATGCCTCGCAATTACAGCGCTCTGAAAAAGTGCTAAGCCTAAGGGGGTAGGTACGAAACTTTTCGACGAGAGGGGGGGGGGGGGGGCACACACTACTGTGCCTCAGCAGGCTGCTGCTGCTGCTCCTGGGCCTTGGGGGGCCCGTCTTGTGCGACGGGCGGTGGCCTCTGCAAGCAACTTGGGTTTTCCGTGACAATATACGGTTGTGTGACGCTTTAGCAGCGGCCAAGGCATACAGCTGTGGTTGGGTAAAATGCAGTGTCAGCTCATTCGGGTCTCAGTCTGTGCATGGCACGAGTGGATAGCACCCTTGTCACGACCGTGCGCTCCACATCAGTTGCTTGTCCAGGTCTAGCTCCGACCACGACAGCCTTACAGCTTCCGTTCTAGACCAGCTCCATCACATGCAACAATGGTAGCCGGCAGCACATTACACATTGCACCTAGCATACTCAAGGCACAAGGCTGACATAAAAACAGCTCAAAAACAAGCTGACACACAGACTTGAGCACATGGCTAGCAATGAAACGCACCAGCCCACCATTCATAGGAAACCATGTAATGACAGCATGCACGTGGGCACCACGCCACTAACATGGCATGCTCAAGCATGGGATCACTATAATAATAATGATACAATCTATCTCTTCACTCATGAGAAAGGCACGTTGCTCCTCAAGCCCTAGCTACAAGCCAGTGCATTTCGTTCGCTAGCACTGCATGCCACCAAGCATAAAAAGTCACTCAAACCTCTCTCCCTTCCTCTCCAAACCTCAAGCATGTGTACCTCTGCATTTGAGAAAATAGTATACATGCACCATGTTGTGCTGGTCTCACATAAGGACCAAACTGGCATGCCCTAGCCACTCACCCATTCACATAGCGGACACCCCATGCTCCCACTTAGCTGCTGACCAGTACAACGGCAAGGGCACGTGATCTGGCAAACCAGCTACCAGCTGATCCGCATCCTCCTCTGCCAGCTGCGCTCCATGTCGCCCAATGACTGCAGCTGCAACCTTGGCTGCAAAGTTGCCTGCCGTGGGCAAGTCATAACCCTGGAGGTGGGCGTACAGGATGCCAGCGGCATAGGCATCTCCAGCACCACACACGTCAACAGGCCCGTGTGGCGTCCAGTGCGGTGGCACCTCATGCACCACGCCTCGACTGCAGATGAAGGCACCTCGGGGCCCGTCTGTGACCACCACCACCTCTGCCTGGCGTCCCAAGGCAACAGCAGCTGAGGCACCAGCGCACCGTGCATCCTCTAGGGTTTGACCCCCCAGCAGCTCACACGCCTCCTCCCGATTGCAGAACAAAAGGTCAACCACCCCCGCATCTAGCAGGCTTTGGAGGGCGATGCGATGACGCTGCACAACCCCTGGGTCGCCAGCGGTAAGGGCGACTTGAACGCCATGCGCTCGGGCCAGGCTGATCACTTCAGGAAGCCAGCAATGGGCGCCTGGCAGTTCAAGCATGTAGCCCTCAATGACTACCATGCTTGAGGCACTTATCGCTGCAGGGGGCAGCATGCAAAAACCAGTTTTGAGCGCGAGACACTACTTCAGTGCAAAGATAGGACAAGTGATACAGTGTAGGAATGTGCAGGTAGGGCAGCCAATACAGGGCAGTGAAGGTTAGTGACTTGGCAACACTGCCCAGGAGGCTGACAACTGTCACTGATGTTGGCACTAGGCCAGGGGCAAAATGTCTTTGCATTGCAATGTACACAATGGACAACTTACCGTTTGCAACGGACTGCGTCATGTACAGCTTGCCTGAGTCAAAGAAGGACAGGAATGAGCGCTGGGCATCAGGAGTTGTAAGGACCTGCAAGGGCAAGGGGCACCGCAATCTTGAAGGCGTGCAAAGCTGAACTCCTTGAAGGTATTGAAACTGCAAGCAGTGAGCAGTTGCTCACCATCACTGTGCCGGTGTGTGAGGTGTTGTCAGGGTCCACCAAAACTTGCACTCCTGCTTGCTTCAGCTGCGCATTGAAGTAGCTGCCCAGGGTGTCAGAACCCACGCAACCAGCTATAGCAGTTTGCATGGGTGCTTTGTGTGCCGCACTGAGCCTGGAGATGGCGACAAGGGTGTTGGCTAGGCTCCCGCCCGGGCTGACCTGCAAAAACAAGGCAGGCCATTGCGCACACACCAGCTCTGCTGTATGTACTGCATCAGCTTAGCTTAGAGGCAGAGTTGTTGCACCAAGGCACTTGCGACGGACCTGGGACTCGCAGCCATGCGTGTCAAGCTCCTGCATGATTTTATGACGCTCTTGCAGGGTGATAACTCGCCGGGCTCCCTTTGCAACACTGAACGGGGCTTCACTGAGCAGAGCCTCGGGTACAGAAGCAGTGAAATCCACCTGCAGGGGTAGAGCAGAGCACACATGCCGTCAAGCAGCTCAGGATCAGCATTTGCATCTGAGTTAGCACGCAATAGCTTGCGAAACACGATACATCAACCGGGCTACCATGTGCACAAAGCCAGACCCTGCGGTCGAAACTTACCATTGCTTGCGCCAAGCCCAGGATGTCCCACCTCGCCTTGCCTCCGGTGTGAGGTGTTGCGGACCTGGCCTCAGCGGCCACCATTTTGCTGGGGAGTGCAGGGAAGTCGGCAAAAATGCGTGGTGGCGCCGACGTGTGGACCTGTTGAGCTGCCGCGTGCTTGCTGCAAGACCTATGTTGCCGTCTGGAAGTGCGGTGAACGCGTGGAAATGCTGGGTGCGCCTCTTGGGCCACAAAACCCGTCGCCATTTGCGGAAGCATTGCGGCCATGTAGCGAAAGGCAGTAGAACGCAGAATTGTCTCGCACGCTACAGAATATCAGCCTTCGAGCGGGATTAAACTGCATTTAACGGCTTTAACTCCAGTTTGGCCACAGTGCGTTTTTGAACTCTTGCTTCGGCCGTGTAGCTCCGGGGTTCCTCTGTGTATACTGCAGAGCAGCGGTGTATGCTGTCCTCAATCATGCGTGGATCCCGATGCAACGGTCATGGCCAAACCTTATCGAAAGCTTGGTGTGTTTCCTATCTCGTCGACCTCAAAAAACATTCAGGCGGGTGAATGCAAAGCAGGCCGTCCTGTATCCCTATCACTGTCAACAGCAGTGAGAGACCGGTGTGAGTCCCTGACCTAGGTCCCTAACCCTAGGAGTCGCTAGAGCCCTACCCTACCCTATGCACACTCTAACGCACACACATCCCCTGTGTGAGGGGCAATCGAATTGTTTGTTTGTTTGCTTGGCTCATGGCATGGTACACATGTCACTATCGCTGCCGCTGGTGCCGCTGCTGCCACTTCCGCAGCAGGCCCTTGTCGCGCACGTGCATCCACTCCTGACCTGGCCTGCCTGGGTTAGGCATGGCGCCCAGCCAGCTGCTGAGCTCGCGAGGGCGGCCCGGCCCGGCTGCAATGCGGCGGATGTTCAGCGCGGCTGACACGTCCCGGTCGTGGGACCTGATGCTGTTGATACTTGTTCAGCACATCAGGCCCCGGATCCGGGACCGCGAGCACCCTCTTCCTGCAGGCCTCCACCCAAAGCACAAGTTGCCCGTAGAGCCGCGCCTCCACCACTTCGGACGCCACGACCGCCCCCGCCTCTACACCCGCAGCGGACACCCCTCTCATCACGCGCTTCGCCGTTGGCCTGCATGTTCTGCTGAGCCTGGCTTGGTTCCAGCTGCGCGTCTACGCTGTCTGTTTCGCTGCACTTCTCCTGCCTAGCTAGGTTTTTTATTCTAGACGGACAGACTGTCCGGCCGATGCTCTGAATGCCTACGAGCGGGATGCAAAGACATCAGTGCCAACCCTTACGTGTTCGTCCGTCAGCACAGAATGCGGCGAAGCAGCGTTGTGACTGATGACATTAGTGGTGTAAGCCATCTGTCAACACAGCATACGCCCCCTCCCCATGTGTAAATTTATTCATTCCCTACATCTTGCACACAGTGTCACCCCTAGCGCATCCACGAGCCAGCTAGAGTACATGGACATACGTTTTGCCTATGGGTGGTTCTCCCTCCACTACAGCCATGGGGCACCCATGACATTTCATGCCTCTCCCTAGGGAAACCCCATGCATACCCCATGATAATCCATTCAAGTATAACTCATTCAACATGGAACATCATGTTGGACTGTGGGTAATCTCACTCAGCTACAACTCAACTGTAGCGTCCTCTGCTGCACCCTTGATGACCACAAACCCCACACCAGTGGCACGTTCGCTCCAAGCAACTGGAGACTACTGGGCACTCCATCAATAGTAACACCCTGTGTAAACTACTAGGCCCTATGGGTTGTTGCGGGCCCGACCATCAATGCCCCGCCGGTACTCTGCAGCCCGATGCAGCCTCTGCTCGACCTTGGGCAGCCGGTCCTCGACCAGCTTGTAGCGCTGCTGGCCTTCCCTCGCCAATGGGGGGCAGAGAGGATCCCATTGACACAGCACCAGGGGGCGCTGCATGCTCAACCCGGTGCGCTGGAAATACAGGCACGAGGTTGGTCTCCCGGTCCAGCCGCGTGCCCCAAGGGGGGCCAAGGGTCGTGGCACTGGGCCAGGTGCACCAGGGGAGGGGGTGGTCCTGGGCTGGGGGAGGGGGAGGTGGATCCTGGGGAGGTGGAAGGGGGTTTGGCGGCACCTCATGGCACCACATCAGGCCCCGCACATACTTGTCAGGCCGCTGGTTCCAGGCTGGGCGCAAACCCGACACCAGCTTGTCATGCCGTAGGCTCCAAGCTGGGCGCAGCAGCTGCTGCATTACTACCCCTTCAGGAGGCACCCAGTCTGTGGGCCTGGGCTCGTCGGGAGGCGCTCCACAGTTTGGCGGCTTGGCGGTGTTGTGGTCGTAGCTAGACCTGGACAAGCAAAAATCACTCTATGAATCACTCCGTGAAAGCACATTAGTGTGTGCCCCCTATCTTCCGCTGTCGTCAGCTTCACATCAGTGCATGCTTGTCATGCCAACTCTAGACTATAGCCCTGTCATAGGGGTCAGGCAGTAGTGTAAGTGGTAGACGCCCATACCATGTGCCATGTGCATGGGAACATAACTCCACACAGCCCCATGACACGCACCTGAGTGGTCCCTAGTGGTCCCTAGTGATCCGACTCCAGTGTAGGCCCTAGTGAGGGACGGGGAGCTAGTCGTGAGGCATATAAATGTATGGATACACACACAGGGCTGGGGGCTGGGCTCTACCGCTGTCGTTGGCATCTGCAGGGCAGTTTGCGCCCAATAAACCTCCTGGTGGCACCACATCGGTTCTGCACCTTGTTAGCCAAGCACTGTGGGGTGGGGAACAGCACTTGTGAGACCAACTCTTGCGCTGCGTGTTTTTACCTATCAACCACACAAGCACTCCTATCAATGCAAGCCATCCGAGGCTGCTAGTAGCCTACTCGATGACCCTGCTGCACTCACCATCCTCACTGAACCCATCCCAGGCACAACCAGTCACACTCAGTGAGCCTTGGATAGCTTGATACCTGTCCTTATAATATCTGTCCTTGTATCTATCCTATTTTGTCCTTGAAGCTACATCGTCCTAGTCCAGCCTGCATTGCTATGCATGCGTGCGAATGCATGATATGCATGCTTGCTGTAAGTTGATTGCAGCAGCAGCAGCAGCAGGAGCCTGCTGTATCACAGTTGCAGATTCATGACTTTCCAATGTTAGTCGTGAGAGTGAGAGTCTTGAGAGTCGAGAGAGTCGAAGTGCTGTCCACTACAAAGCGCAATGCAGGGCAAGAAGCGCAAGAGCGCGGATGAGCCCAAATTGCCCAAGCCCCAAGGTGCCCAAGCTTCCACAGCAGCAAGCTGACTAGGAGCCAGGTGCAGCATGCCAGAGGCCTGATCCAGGCTCGCCGCAACTCTCAGCGCCGGAATGACAACGTCAAGCTCGAGCTGCAACATCTGGCAGCATCCACCCCAGCAGGTACCTCCCAGGTGGCCATCCAGCGGCATGTGGCCGTCACCCTGGCCACTTGGGATGCAGTGTGGGGGGAGTGCCTGCATCCCAAGTGGGCAGAGCAGAGGATGAGGCTGTACGGCGCGCAGGAGAAGGTCCTGGAGCGCTACTTCAAGAAGGTGAGAGTGCCAAGGGTAGGGGGAAGGGGCAGGGCCAAATGTTGATGACTGCCCCCCCTTGTGACCTGCTAGGTGCCATGTCCCCAATCCTTCCAAGGATGTCATGCGCATTGTGTGCCTTGTGTGCCATGCAGTTGGAGGAGGATGCAGCCATGGTGCCCCAGCAGCGGTGGGGGACACGCAAGCAGCTGGTGGTATTCTTTGGTAGCACAGGCATTGACACCCGGAGTGGGTGGGGTGTCAAGGCTGTGCTGCAGGCCTGCCGCAAGGTGGTGGAGAGGCCCAACAGCGGCAGGCCGACAGACAGGCTGCCACGCAAGGTGGTGACTGTGGATGAGTTCTGCACCAGCAGGGTCAGCTCAGCTATGAACAGCCCCCAGCCCTGTGAGGAGGAGCTGGACCGCAGCAAGCCCACCAGGCCTGAAGGCTAGAAGCCCCAGCCAGGTCAGGTGCAGCACCGCTTGTTGCAATCAACCTGGAGCAAGCGGTTTGAGGCGCCGGTGCGGGTGCCCCAAGCTGGACCAGGCCACCCCTGGGGACACTGGCAGATGGGTGGACACGGACTGCAACGCAGCCCTCAACCTCCAGCGCATTGGGGAGGCCCCATGGCGCCCACTGGAGCTGTGCAGGTGGCAACACCGAGGAGCGGCTCCTGCTAAGGGCAAGGAGTGCCCAGCATTGGGCTTCAAGAAGCTGCGAGACCGAGCACCCAAGGCCCAGCCCCATCCCCAGCAGCCTGCAGCACAGTAGCATGTGTGCACTAGGCAATGCTTAAGCTGTTGCTCACATCAGAGCATGTGTTTCATGCCAACATCTATCGCCCCACCCTCGTAAGGGGGTGAGGGTAGGAAATTAGGTATTGGTGCCGGCTGTTCAAGTGTAGGGTACCGACAGTTCGGATTTCAGATAATGCATCTCCTAGTTGTAGGGGGACTATGCGTTGTAAGTGTGGTGGTGCGGCTCGTGGCCTGCCGCAGGGTGTTGGAGAGGCAAGCAAGAGACAGACAGGCTATGCTGCATTGCACAGGCACCCACCTTGGCACCTCTCTTGGTCACCTCTCTTGCATCAAACTCCCGCATCAAACTCCTGCAGACCTGGCGGCCCCTGCCAACGAGCAGCTTGTGTCAACATGGATATCCTGCTGCCCGGGCCTGCTGACGTCCAGTCTGGTTTGTACAGATGCAGGTGATGAGGTGGGTGAGGCAACTGTGCCGTGAGAAGGGTTGTGCCGAGGGAGCCCTGGCAGAACCAAGCAACTGGGAGTGGAGAGGTCCAGCCCCCAGCTCCTGGCCTTGCCGTCATCACCACCAGTTGCCAAGGGGCTGTCAGGGTGTGGGAATGAGGCATGTCCAAGCTGGACTGCAACAGGGCGTGCAACTGCTTCGACCCTCTCGGCCCTCTCAGCCCCTTGGCTGGCCAGTTTGTGGCTGTGATCAAACGGCGACGCCATGAGGTTGGCTGCCAGGGGTGGAAGCTGGGGACGGCCTAGCTTGACCATTGCACGCCGAGTCGCTTGAGCTGCAGGCACCTGAACATCACAGCGAGCAGGGAGTTCGGTGTGTAGGCATGGTCGTGCATCCACGTATGCCAAAGGAACCTGAACCCATGAGATTGCTGATGGGGTGGTGTCATGGGATGACAAACAGACAAGAAGGCAGCAGGATGGGTTGCACTTCTGTGGTGGTGACAGCAGGTAGCCGCTGACGGAAAGCTTAGCTCCCCAACTGGGCCTTTGCCAGCACTAGCCTCCACCCAGCAAGGAAAAGCGGCTGGTACCTGTAGTGCTGACGCAGCATGAGCCTAGTTGGAGGTGGCCTTTAAAGGTGCCCTTTAAGGGAGCGAGAGTGAGTGGCACACGGGTATAAGTAGGTATGAGCAGGTATGAGCAGGTATGAGCCTAGTGGCGCAATGCCTCCGAGGAAGCGGCCCAGTACCGCGGAGCAAGAGCCGCATCCAACTGAAAGCCCGGCAATCGCAGCCTCCCCTGCACTCCCCTGCCAGCCAAGCGCAGCAAGCGCACTGAGGCTGAGCAGGCAGCTGAGCCCACCCAGCCCACCAGGGGCAAAGGCAAGGCCCAGGGCAAGGCTGCCAAGTCAAAGCCTGCACCACAGCCAGGCAGGTGGCTGGACAGGGACTGCAATGCAGCGCTGAACATGCAGCGCATTGGGGAGAGCAGGTGGCGCCCACTGGAGCTGTGCTACTGGCCAGAGCAGGGAAAGCTGCCAGCCAAGGGCAAGGAATACCCTGAGCATGGGTACAAGCGGCTGCGAGACAAGCCACCAAAGGCCCAGCAGCAGCACGCTACGGCACAGTAGTGTGCCCCCCCCTTCTTGAGCTGTCATCAGCTTACACTTAGTGCATGTTTGTCATGCCAACTCTACATCATAGCCCTCGGGTCAGGCAATGCTGTAGGTGGTAGGCGACCATGACCATGTGTATGCCACGTCTTTGCCATGTGTATGCCATGTGCATGGGAACTCCACACAGACAAGACACCGCTTTGTATAAGTCCACACTCAGTGTTCCACTGCAATGAAGGCTCTAAGTTGAGGGCCAAGGTGCTGACGGAAAGTTTAGGTTTCATGAGCATCAAGCCATCTCACCCCTGACAGGCATGCCATCAGCCATGTCACGTTATACAGCATCAAGGCTATGATCTCAGGTGTAAGGGTACTGAAGCACAAGCAAGCCATACCTGTTGCCATGGAGTTGAGCCCAGATGCACCGCCAAGCCGTCAAACTGTGGAGCCAGTCCTGTTGGCGGCAGTACATGAGGGGAGGATGCGCCATCCAGCAGTGCCACTGCCGCTGCAGGCGGAAGCTCTTCTGACACAGGCAAGTGGGCGCGAGGGCTGGCCAACTGCAGCTGATGCAAGAGTAACTGCCCTGCATCCTCGAGCGAATGTTTGTGGCAGCCCCCAGACAGCTGGAGCAGCAGGTCTGATGCTGACATAGGCAGGGGTGGGCCCAACCCAGCTGCTCCTGACAGCTGCAGGGGTGTGGGCGAGGCAAAGGGGGGCACAGCCTGGGCCATCAGGCCGGGAGCTCTCCATATACCTGACTCTGACACGCCTCTGTGATGACACCCCACATTGACCGCCCCGCATGCCTGGCTTGCTCCACCACTCCCCTGCCATCTCGCACCACCACTGCTGAAGCTGGCCAGCGGCCCTGCCAGCAATGCACCACCAGCACTGACCACGTCACCGTGGCGACGCCTCAGCGCAGGTGTGGGCGTCAGGGGCTGTTCCCCCAGCCTGTCATATGGGCTGCTGCTCTTGTCTAACCGCCAGCGGTCCGCATCCCGGTCTGGGCCAGGGCTGTTGAGGCCGTGCTGCACCACACCCTCCTCTGCTGCCCGCTTGCGAGCCTGCAACTCCTGCATGACAGTGGGCAGGCCCCAGGCAGGCCCTGCTGACATGCCCACTGCGGCATTGCAAAGAGCCTCCAGCGCCTCCAAGCCCCTGGGCACTTGATGGTGTGGCTGTCGGGATGCTGGCGGTTCGCCCAGCATGCAGGCACGGAGTCTGCCACGTGGCCCCACCCCAGCTGCCCCTTTGCTAGCATGAGCTGCATGAACGGGAAGTGGCAGGCTGTCGAGGCCTGAGAAGACTGGCTCCAATGTAGGCCCTAGTGAGGGACGAGGGGCTGGTCGTGAGGCATGGACTGGGCTCTGCTCAGGAGGACAGTCCCTGGAGTGCAGCTGTTGTTGGAGGTGCATGAGGGGTGCCTCCAACGTTGCATCGAGGGCTGGGCCCCGAGGGAGGCTCGGGGGCAGCAGCAGCAGGGGCTTTCCTAACACCTGCAATGCTGTAGGCGTGCTGCAAAATGCTGCACTGAATTGTTGATCGTCCACAGCGGCCATGTTGCTCATGTCTACCATCACCACATCCTCTACCGCATGCACCCCAGCTGCGATGGTTTGCTCCTTATTTAGACCGGCCTGACCCAGGACAGCAGAGGGGTACCCAGGGATAGTGGGTGGAGATAGCAGGGGGTCTGCACTGCCTTGCCGCTCGCTTGGCTGGGGAGAAAGACTGTCAGAGCAGGACGGATCTGCTCCTGCTGCTGCTGCTGCTGCTGTAGCTGAACCTGCTGCTGGGCAGAGGCTTGAGCCGTTGCTGGGCTGAGATGTGATGCTGTCCTGCATGGTCGAGCTGCAAGGCTGAGTCGCAGGACAGGCAACTGGTGAGTGGCACCCAGGCTTAGGAGCTGTGCGGTGAAGCTCAGGCAGGTTGCCAGCCACTGAAGCGATTGCCAGCAGTGCAGGCTTGTGTTGCACAGCTTGGCGAGTCACTGTAGCTGGACTGCTGGGGCTTTTGTCAGCCATCAGGGGTGGCTGCGCAGGGCTGCCTGGAGGCCGTGCCTCTGAACTGGGTTCCACTGTGGATGGACATGCCTGCAAGATGGCAGTCACAAGGTACGGTAACCTGCCTCAATACAATCTGCTTGACATGTGTAAGGCAGCATGCAAGTCGTGCAGGAGGGCACCAACCTTGCGATGACGTGGCAGCATGTTGTGGCGCGAGTAGTATATACCACAGGCATTGCACAGCACCTGCGGAACAAGGACATCGTCATGGACACAGTATACCCTGCGGCTGTGCAGGCTGACCGGCTGGCCACTACACATTCATATGGCAACACTCCATCCCCATAGCCCTCCCGCCCCAAGATGTTGTAAGAATCGTGCATTAGCCCTGCTGTGAAAGTTGGAGTTTGCGCTGGTGGCCTGCCAAGTAGGAGCAGGAACCTGTGTTGCAACAGTATGCTCAAATCAATGCATGTCTGTCATATCAAGCTGTACAGAACCAGCAAGGAGCATGCTTACACAGGAGGGTACAGCTTGTCAGTAGGAGCATGTCATTAGGACACTGCTCATGAGCATGGCCTGCCTTTCCTCCTGGGTTGATCATTACCATGTTGCGGTTTGCTGGACGCCTCCACTGTGGGCTGTCTGCCTCGCCACAGTGTGCGCAGGGGCCTCCCAGGAAGCTGGTCCTCCGGCCACCCTTCCTGCGACTGCTGAATGGCTCGTCCTCATCCCCAGAGGCAAGGCCCTCTACTGCAGCAAACAGATGTCAGCTTCAGCGACTATGTAACTTACTGTCCCATCAACATGTAGCATGTCTACGGCTGCAATGCTGTTGTTCGTCAAGGCAAGTGTTCGCGTTTACAAGGTAGTGTTCAAGCTGACGTTATGATCCGTGCTGCCATGAGCTGGGCTAGGCAGCATGAATTGTACCTAATTCATCGGTGGGGAGGCCACCAGTTCCCTCGTTCTTCAAGACATAGTCTATGGCATCGAGCAATGCCAGTGACCCATCCTGCGCAACAAGTCCATTTTGGATAAGGCTGTTGCCCCAGAGATAACTTGCCCAAGACACATCAACTGTACTTGACGAGTTCACGGCTGCTGCTGCGACTAACACGCTGGCTCGGCGAGCAGAACGTAGTAAGAATAGAGGGACAAAGCTTGCGGCGCCGGCCGGCATGGGAACTGCGCCCGCGGCTCTGGCGCTGCCACACCTCGCACCTCACATCCTGGTGCTGTTGCTGTTGCTGCCATGGTGGTACGTCTTAGACCCGTGCGTTCACTAGCCACAAACCACCAGCTGTCGATGACAGATCGTAGTAGGCGAAGCGACGTGCGGCCGGGGTGACTGAAGCCACCTGGTACATTGCTGCGTGTCCGTAAGCAGCTGCGGCAGCTCGCCAGTGGTGGGCGGGGTTATAGCGGACTGTGAGGCTGATAGCGGAGCGGACTGTATAGCCGCAGACGCAGTGATTAATATGGTGAGAACCGTAGAAACGATAAACTTGTAGTGCTGAAATGACAGCTGCGGCAAGCGGCTGCTGCTACTCCGCAATTCGCGTCATCAGCTAGGGCCTACTGCAAGATGTTGCAAATGTCCATGGGCCGTAACTGACTCCTTTAAAACTCACTTATAAGTCATAATCCATGATCTACTAAGCACAAAAACGACTTAGGTTGGGGTATCAAATATGAGGCAAACGACGCACAGCCTGCACCATTACAGTCGATGCTAAGAATATGAGTCGGCGGTGCAGCGCGTGCAATAATGACGATAATAGTACCGATATCTGGCAGATTTCCATGTATCTCCAACCTCCTGTGGAGCGCTTACACTTCTTTATGGGAGAGACCGGTGTGTGTCCCTAACGTAGGTGTGACCCTAGGAATCGCTAGAGACCTACCCTATGCATGACTCTCTCGCACACACATTTTGTAGCACACATGAAACTATAGCTGCCTCTGGTGCCGCCGCTGCCACTTCAGCATTAGGCCTTTGTCGCGCACGTCCACCCACTCCTGGCCTAGCCTGCCTGGGTTAGGCATGGCGGGGCGGCCCAGCCAGCTGCTGAGCTCGCGTGGGCGGCCCGGCCCGGCTGCAATGCTGCGGATGTTCAGCGCAGCTGACACGTCCCGGTCGTAAAACCTGCGCTTGATGACATTGCTTGTTGAGCACATCAGGCCCCTGATCCGGGACTGCTTCGCCATGTTGCGCACCGGGTACAACCACATGTAAGGCAATGCACATCTGTGAGATCCTTCCTCGCCAATCCAGGTGTTTAGTTAAGCCATAGTCTACTTTAAACGGTTCAGGGCACAGTCTCAGGCGTTCCCAACTACCTGAAGACCACCCCCCTGTGATAGGAAGCCCGTATCTCCGCAGCCACTCAGTCAGAAATATATGTAAACAGTGCTTTAAACAGAGGAGACTCAAAGCTACGAGATGGCCGACGCAGCAAAAACTATCTCGCTCTCAGCGGTGCTCAGTGCCTGCCCAAAGATCGACATTTGAATTCATGCGATTTTGCCTCATGCGAGGCGCGCCACACTAGCACGCTTCGCCACACCGTTATTGCTGGCACCTGCAACGCGCAGCAGCAGTCGGAACATGATTTGCTTGTGGCATGTGGACGCGACGACGGCAGTCGTGACGACTGGATACCACTAGTAGCATTTGGAGCTGCTGCTGGCGCTAGTGCAATAGCCGGCTGCTCTACTACGCTTAACAAGGTGCGAGGTGCAGTACGTGGTGTTGTCTCACCTTGCTTTGCTGCCCTCGACTTGTTAGCTGCAGGTGCCTCACGCTTACGTGACGTGCTTGCCGCTGCCAGCTGTTACTGCTGCTGAGGGGGTGCACCAGCAGGCACAGCCAGCTCAGGGATGGTGCCTGCAGGTGTCAGCTGCTGCTGAGGGGGCGCAGCTGCGGCGACCTTCCCACGGATGTGGGTGCACACGTGGCTCTGTAGCTTGGGTACCCTCCAGCTCGTGTGTACCTCCTGCTTGTGAAACTGGAGGTATGATTGAAGCTGCTTTCCTGTCATTTTCATTGCCTCCTCGACAGTCGTGTGGTTATAATCACGCCCCCCAAAGGCAAGGGCATGGGCCGCTGCAAGCCGCTCTTGGCACGCATGGTCACCCATATTAATCACAACCCTCCCCACCTTGTGCGCTGCATCTGTGATCTGGCGCTCTGCTTTTGCTGACCGCTGCGCAGCATCCTCCTTACGCCGCACTTCAGCACGGAGCTGACCCATACGCTGCTGCAAATCATGAACATCCACAGTCTTCATGGCCTCCTTGCATGTGCGCAGGGACATCAACTGCAGCAGAGCTGGCAGCTCCATGTACCTGCCACCACCATGCTTCAGCAGCTGCAACAAGGACTCCACTGGGGCATTGGAGATGGGGCTGGCAAGGTAGTACTGTTCGAGGTGAAGGCGCAAGTGCCATAAGGGTCCTCTTGCTGCTGCTGTATCTGATGCTGCTGCTGCTGCTGTTGTTGTTGTTGCTGCTGCTGCTGCTCCAAAACCAGCAGCTGCTGCCTCTGTTTGAAGGTGAGTGGGGAGTGGTGGGGGCGGCGTTTGTGCCGGTAGTTATGCACCTGACCCTGGAGGCTGCGTTGAGCAGCCCGTAGGGAGTGATTGGTAGCTGCTGTATTGGATGCCACCTGCTGCAAAGCTGCATGCTCATCCTGCAGGCGTCGGTGCGCTGCCTGCAGGTCGTCTAGATCGCCCTGCAACCCATCCGCGGTGCCCGTTAGTAACTGCTCCACATCCCGCAGCCGCTGCACCTCAGCCTGCAGGTCACAGTTTGTCGCTTGTGCCCTACAAGCTGCAGCCTTGATGTTGTTAGGGCAATGCAGATTGCCAGCCCTTGGCGACTTGTTTAGTGCATTGAGCTGGGCGCTCTTTGCCTTGCTTAATCTCTTCTTCATGGTTAGGGTGGTCAGGGTGATGGGGGGTGAAGGATACAGAGATGGGTGAAGGAGAGGTAGGGGGGAGGAGGCGAGGAGAAGGAGAGGTAGGAGGGAGGAGGCTGATGGCAGGCTGGGCTGCTGGGAGGAGGGGCTACTGGGGGCTGGGCTGGGTAGACGAGGTTGGGAGATGGTGGGTTAAGCTGTGTTGGTGGTGGCCACGTGGCGGAGTGGTACGCCAGTCGGCTCCTCGTGCACCTGTAGCCATCAGCATGTGAACCTTGTAAGGGGTCAATCTTGACACCTACAGACCCAATGATTGAGTTGCATAGTGCCACGGACGCGTTATTGAGTATGCTATAACAAATTCGAGTGAGGCCAGGCTGTTTGTTCAATGGTTGAAAACATAAAGCCACACTCGAATTTGGGTTTCTTCACATCCTCGCCAAGCGGCCTGCACCATTAGGAAGCTCGCGCAGCCATGTTTGCCAGACTTCGGTGGTGTGCGCCACCGACATGTCGTGCATCGCTAACGGATATCCAAGGACGTAGCTTACCAGTGGAGCTAACCACGGTCTCTGATTGGGACACATCCGAGGTCACATGTGGCTGCCCGCATCGAAAGACTCCGATGGCAATTCCAGTCGGACATTAAACGCGCAGTATCGCATTGCAGCAGACGCAGCAAACGTTACTTTAAATGATTAAGTAGATGGGCCGCAGTTGCATGAAGATTACCAACCCCATGTTGGGAACGCCTGACACAGTCTGGGCTGGTGTGGGGTCACTCACCGGAAGGACTCTGCCTGGCCTTGCACCATAGTCAGCTGGTGCGGGCTGAGCTGACCCGGCTGGTACGAAACTCATGCACCAGCACCACACGCCCGGGGAACTGCTTGCATGCCTCCCGTTGCATCTGCTTGACATGCACACCCCTGCTGCCAATGCTGCCGCTGCCAGTGAAGCTTGCTGCCCCATAGGCCAGGGTTAGGGGGCGACCTGTGGCAGCTGAGATGCAGCGTACCCTGGCACCCCCTCACAGTCTGCAGCCAAGGCACACAAGAAGAGACACATTGTGAGCTCAAGTCAAGCTATGGCAAAGACAAACATTGTACCTCAGCCCAGAACTTAGCCACCGTGCGTTGCTTGCCTCGGTACAGCCTGAACCTGGCGTTGGCCCAGCGCGGCTTAGACAGCTCGGGCCACATGACGGGCCAGTTGGCCAGCACCGTGTCAGCGTACTGCCGGTACTGATGCAGCGAGACGGTGTAGTTGGTGACTTGCGACAGCTCATCGTGTTGGGGCTTGATGTCGGCCATCCAGGCCTTGGACGTCTTGGCGTGTTCCGTGATGCCGCTCTGACGGTAGGTATTGCCCCGCAGTCAGGCGCCGATGCCATACGGACTTCATAGCGCCGGAGGGTGCCGCTCCTCGTGGGCAGTGTTGTGAATCTTCAGATTTTCAGATTTTCAGATTTTCAGATTTTCATGAAAATGAAAGTGTTTCATGGAAAATCTGAAAGACTTTCACGCCAGTGAAAATGAGCGTTTGCAGCTGGTTTCCCATCCTCCTTTTATGCACGCGGCTTGTTTGCAGGTCTGCACTTCAAGAAATGCACAAATGCTCAGTTCGCTTAAGGTCAGACATGCAAGCCAATTTAAAAGATGCAAGCCGCCCATGCTGGCGTTGCCTGCCTTACGCTTCTCCCGCTGTGGCTGCAGCGCGCTGGCGCCAGCTAAGCCAAGCGAAAGGCACTGCGACACCCGTGGGATTGGCAGCGCCGGGCTCCTTCCGATGGCAGCGACTATAGCCCGGGCAGTTTGCACTAGGGCGAGTCTCTGGTTGCCGCTGCTGCTGCCATCGCGCCACGATCTGACCGGGGGCAGCACCCGGCACTTTCAGATTTGCAGTGAATACGTTCAGATTTTCAGATGAAAATTTTCATTGAAAATCTGAATGAAAATCTGAAATTTTCACAACACTGCTCGTGGGCCACTGTCGCCATGTTGATCTTGCCCGGGTCGCAGCCCAGCCAATTGGCGTCGAGGTGCGCCAGCGGGTTGACAGCGCCAAGCTCTTTGCCCATGCAAGGCAGCTGGCCGGGCGGCTCTGATGGCTTGGGGCGCGTGAACATCACGCTGGCCGCGACTCCGTCAGTGTACACCACCTGCGCGAATGTCTGCCCGCGGTTGGCCAGAGGGATGGGAGGTCGGGCAAGAAGGCGTTCCACTGGTTGGCCACCTGCGGTCAACACCAGCCGATGCTTTGATGCGTTGCTAGCCAGTAGCGACAACCGCTGGCACTTTGCCTTCCAAGACATGACCTTGATAACGCGTTACGTAGTACGATGATGTTCGCAGACTGACGAGCCGGTCGTGAACCCGGAGGAAGTGGCCAAGCCCACCCGACACTTGGCTGTCAAGGTGACACGGATTAGCAACTCTATGACGCGTGTGCTGCCGTCTTTACTACCCATCCTGGTCCAGTTTTCCCTGTATCCATATTCTCCTGTGGAGCCCCTACACTTCTCCACAGAAACTGGTGTGTGTCCTTAACCTAGGCTGTGAGAGACTGGTGTGTGTCCTTAACCTAGGTGTGACCCTAGGAGTCGCTAGAGTCCTACCCTAGACCCTGAGCCCCTAGCGAGGAACGGCGACTAGGCGGGTTTGAAAGTCCGGGTACGCGGCCAACACAACCTCCACAGCTGCGCTGGGCCGGGATGATGGCGTCCTCGACAGGGATGTCGTCGAAGGCCTCCCACCCGTCCGCAAGCGCAGTGACCCGTGTGAAGCAGCCGCGCACCATGTGGCCTAGTAGCAAGCTGGCGAGCAGCGCCCTCATAGTGCAGGCCTTCACCCGAGCCTCAATCTGCTGAACGAGCCGCGCCACGACCGCTCCCGCTTCTAAACCCGCAGCGGAGACACCGGTCATCACGGAGACACCGGTCATGCAGCTTGCACTTCTTGGCATGCCAGGTGTTGCTATTGTGGCGTGCGCAGCGCGCTTCACCGCTGGCCTTCTTGTTGTGCTGGGCCTGCTCCTTTGTTCACCGTCGTCCCCGTTATGATTGGGCAGCCTTCAATTGTGAGACAGGCAAAGTGAGACCACATGCACATTAAACCTGGTCCACCTCTGCTGCCGGCTTTGTCGCTCGATCCTGGTCCACCCGTTACACCACCTGTTTCAAAAGACTCTTTGTTCAAAGAATTGGAGATTTGTAGTAACTATTCAAGTTGCTTCATGTTAGGCACACACATATCAAGGCAATAGTGTTCACATAGTGCGCATAGTAGCGCTAAGATTACAAATCTGGCCTTGCCATCAGGCAGCGCGACATTCATAAAGCATCGTCAGTAGAGCAGTCTGTACGAGCATTTATCCAACTCCTAACCAAGTCCACTGTGGCTGTTGGGCGCTGGCAGTTTTAAGGCCTCCACTGCAGTGCCATGGCAGTGGTGTTCCCGCAAGGGGGGGGGCCATGACAGGCAGGGTTTGCTGCACAGCCCCCGCCCACAGGGGGCTAGGGGGTCAGGCAGATGATGAAGGATGCAAGCAGTTCTTGGCAGGGTAGGCGCTGTTGATGGATGACTGGCCAGGGCAGGCCCCAAGGTGTTGCTGTCGCAGGGAAATCATAGGGGGCTTGGTGTGGTCAACAAGCAGCACAGCTCTAGCATGAAACCGCAGCATGGAGGCAGCGCATCCAAGGTCTGGCAGTAATACCCAGCTGGCCAGGCAGGAAGCCGCTTGAATGCATGACTGGGTGCACGCCTGTTTATGACAGCTCTTCCGGTAACCCAAACACATGCTTTGCAACGGCTGTGGTCCGGCGTGCAAGAAGGTGAGGCTCCTCCTGTAGTGCTGCTGCAGCCGCCTGCAGCCCACATGAGTAACGTGCAAGGCAGAGGGAGCATGGGTGCAGCCTGAAGTGTATTGGCAGACTGGCGTCAGCCTCAGTGTGGCCACGAGCCATAGTGCACACAAACTCACATTTAACACGTGTGTCAGCAGCGCCGGCTCGTTTCTGCCAGGCCGGGCCTTGCTGGGTTTGATGGTGCGTGGGACCTGCATGCGCGCTAGAGCATCAGGTGTGGCCATTGGCTTCCATGGGGCAGTATGCATGCAGCGGCCTCACCAACATTGCAATTTTCATACATGTGAGAGTGAGGCAAGCAAGCACAGGGCATGACCCTTGGCTGAAATACCACAAGGCATGGCTGGGAGGCTGGCTTGCATGCTTGTCTCCAAGCATTTGCGTGTGTGATTTGAAAGAGTTGCCTAGCCAGGAGTCACCAGGTAGGGTGCATCAGTCTCCAGCATCAGCCTGTCCTGGGGTATGGATGGCAGCAGGCGGGCCAGCTCTGCACCTCCCCTCTCCGGTCGCTCATCACAAATCCTGCGACGCAGCAGCAGGTCAGACCCTGCACTCAGGTCCTCACAGCCCGCATCCATCTGCATCAGCGGACGTGCCTCCTGGGCTGCTTCCGTCAGCCAGTCGCCAGACAGGCCACCACCTGGGGCTGTAGGCCACCCTGTGCCTTATAGCCCTTTGCCACTTCACCAAGCTGTCAACAGCAAGCAGCCGTGTCTCTCTCACCAGCCTGTGATGCCAATGTGCAGACCCATCTCCAAGAAGCAGGCGAGCTCCTGGGCGTTGCCAGTGAAGCAGTGGACGACGGCAGGGGCAGGTAACGGAAGGTAGCGTCTGCGAAGTCCACCAGGCTTTTGAGCAGTGGGGGCCACAGGCAGTGCCCATGCAAGGCCCAGTGGTGTGCACCCTGCTGCCCCTACTCACAAGGCTTCTGATGCTCTCTCCAGCCTCTAGCCCTACCCTGCACTGACTCCAGCCCCCCTCCAGCCCCACCCTGCACTCTGTGCCTCAGTCACACCTAGCTTAACCCTAACCCTAACCCCTAACCCACACCTATTGTAGGTCAGTGGCGCTGGGCACCATTGACATGTCAGGCAGCCTGGGCCACTCCCAAATCACACCCAGGCAAGTGGGTGGGTGGGTGGGTGGGTGGGTGGGTGGGTGGGTGGGTGGGTGGGTGGGTGGGTGGGTGGGTGGGTGGGTGGGTGGGTGGGTGGGTGGGTGGGTGGGTGGGTGGGTGGGTGGGTGGGTGGGTGGCTACCAAGTGAGCACTCAATCAGGGCCTGCAAAACAGCACACTGCGCGCATTGCATTGGGCAAGGTTGGTCTAGGTGGCCTCCTGGGCTGCTGTTCCTGTCAGTGCCGACCTTGCTGCAGCACATGGCCCTGGCATGGTGGCCCTGACATTACACAGAGCAGAGACATTACACATTACACAAGCAGTGCAATCAGCTCTGCGTACTTGGGCTCTATGTCTGCGTACTTGTCAGCCCTTTTGGGGGTGCCCTTTGGTAATGCCCTTTGGAGGTGCCCCTTGGAGGTGCCCTTTAGAATTGCTATTTGGAGGTGCGAGAGTGAGTGACACACGGGTATAAGTAGGTATGGGCAGGTATGAGCAGGTATGAGCCTAGTGGCGCAATGCCTCCGAGGAAGCGGCCCAGTACCGCGGAAAGGGTGTGGTTGAAGCATGCGAATAGAGCTCTTCAGTGCGAAAAGCAGTAGTCAAGACGCCTCTATGAGGATATCAGAGGGGTGCAGCACTCTGCAGCACTTTGCTGCATGTGAGAAGAGTGCACTATGTCAGCACTATGTAAGAGGAGTGTAGCACCCTGTACTGTTGTATGCCAGGTGCCTGGTGTGCTGACTGACGGCTGACGTCGCAGTGGTGTGGTGGGGTGCCTGGTGTGCTAAGCCGCCACATCCAGCTGGTGGCACTAGTGTCCCTGAGCCTTCAGGGACCACCCCCTGCTCTTCTGCATGCGTTGCTGTGGTAAGGGGCGACTGGACATGCGGTCATGCAAATCTGGATCTAAGATCTCCTCATGCAAGTGTAAGATCTGAACTGGTGGTGGTGTTCTGAGGCTGGGTTCAACTCCCAGGCAGACTTGACATCCTTGACTACGCCCTAGTCTGCTCAGGCGACCTCTTAACACTATTGACCGCTGTAGCCTCACGCTACACCCAGTACCGCGGAACAAGAGCCGCATCCGACTGAAAGCCCGCGAAAACATCATGCCAAATCTACATCATAGCCCTCCGGGGTCAGGCAATGCTGTAGGTGGCAGGCGACCATGACCATGTGAATGCCACGTGTATGCCATGTGCGTGCCATGTGCATGTGAACTCCACACAGACAAAACACCGCTTTGTAGAGGTCTACACTTAGTGTTCCACTGCAACGAAGGCTCTAGGTTGAGGGCCAAGGTTCTGTTCCTGTCAGTTTGCGTAATGTAATCTCTGCTTTGTTTGCGGAGCTGGTTGTGTGTGCGGCGCCAGGGACCCACCTCAACACGTCAGCTAGCTGCGGTGCGGCCTCTCTGCAGTGCATGAACAGGGGCTTGCGCAGCTCCACAGCCAGAGCCACCTGGGCAGGGTCGGGGTCACCGCATGCAGCTGTACTCAAGGCAGCGCAGTCGTGGATAAATTGATGATGTCATGACAAGGCTGTCAGCATAGTGAGACCTTCGAGGCACAAGGGAGGGTGGAGTGCAGGGTTGGCTGTGGTTCAGGCAGTTAGGCTGATGAGCAGGGTGGTGGGTGGAGGTCCAAGGGTGAGGGTGCAGCGATAGTGCCAGTAGGGGCAGGTGCAGGCTGTCAGGGGCTGTCCGCCAGATGCACCGCCAAGCCGCCAAACTGTGGTACTGGCCAATGGTACCGGAGTGAAGTAGCACTGGGCCTGGTGCGTCAATAGTAAAAATAAGGAGCAGGCTAGAGCAGGCAGGCCAGGGCAATCAAGTCTAGGCAGTACCTGCTTCTCAAAACACTCCAGCTGCACGGCCTGGGGTGAGAAGTTGCGGTTAAAGTCCAGGCCGCACTCCCCTGCAGCCACAAGGCTCGGCAGCAGTGGTGAGGATGGGTTCACATTGATACAGCTGTCAACCGGGCATGGCTGCTGTGTAGTAGTGCTCAATGGAGGGAGGAGGGCATACGGCCAGGACAAGATGGGCTCAAGCCAGCACTGGGCCCTTCGGTCAGGAGTCAAAGGAGGGGGTTGAGGCTGTGTCCTTTACAGCTGGGGTAGTGGATGGGTGCAGGCCGCGCCCCAGGCAGTATCCACTCTCTGAATGCACAACGATTCCCATGCAAGAGTAGTCTTCTTCTTCTTGTTTTAAATCTGAGCCCAGGCGGGGCGGTGTGGAGGGATCAGTTGCCTGGGAGTGGCTGAGCGCATACTGCGCTGCCAAGCCATGTGGAGCTGACGTAGTGGATCATCCTCATGCAGCGCACCCATCCCTGGCAGCTGACCCTGTCTGTGGCAGGTGTTCTGGTGAATGTGCCTGAACGATCCTGTGGCACCACTCAGTGATAGCCTTCATTTGATGTGAGCAATGTGGTAGCAGGGGTCAATGCAGCTGCACTGGGCTGTGCCATGTGTGGAGGGGTGGCCTCGTATCACTTAGATGGTACCATGCAAGGCTGGTGGGGAGAAAACGCACTGGCAAGGTGCCAGCAGGCAGCTGGGTCAGAGGAAGGTGTCGCTAACAAGGCTTGTAGCTGACAAGTCTGCCTTCTGCCAGTGGGCCCTGCTCTGGCCTAGAGGATGCATACTGCTGTGGCCAAGATGCACAGCCACTTGGGTAAAAGGGCTGCAGCACAGTGAGGGACAGCAGTTGTGCCTGGGCGACCCTGCCAGCCCCCACCAAGCAAGACCTCACACACAGTGTAAGCAGCTGCATGACCAGCATGAGCAAATGCAAAGCACATGGCATCATGGTGCATGGTGGTGTAAGCTTTCCATCCCTCTTAGTGTCCCTGAGACTGCAGGTGCAGTGCCGTCTCAAACCTGGGCAGCACCGGGCAGGAGGCAGCTGACAGCAAGCGGCCCAGGGCAAGAGCAGGGGATGGGCATGGGGGTCAGGGTGACCAGCGCACCGATGGCCACACATTTGGCATGAGAAGCAAACCTCCGCAGCTCGGCTAGGGTCCTGCAACCGGGTGTTGGACAAGGGCAGGTAGGCAGGGCAGTCAGCAGGCACCTGCTCACTGCCACAACCATGCAGGTGCAGCCGGTGAGGACCTACGAGGGCATAGGGGAGGAGAGGGCGCCTGGGATACCGCTGCAGCAGGAGGCTTGCAATGGCTAGCCATGCGGGCTAGGCAACCCAGCTGCCATGCCCCACTATGCATGTGCTTCCACTTCCCACCGTGCAGCAGCAGCAGCAGCAGGAGCAGCAGGAGCAGCAGCAGTGACAGCACATGGAGCCCAACCTGCAGCTTTGCAGTGCTGCTGCGCCAGGGGTCGCGTCATGGTTGGGGCTGGGGTATGCCCTTGCTGATCCCAAGCACCAGCACAGCTAGGGCTGTCATGCCTGCGATGATGCAGGCTGGGCGCCATCCCCACTAGCTGTTCATTCCCAGGTCATGGTCCCCTTACACCAGCTGCTGGTCAGCATGAGCTAAGTGGCACTCCTGCTGTCAAGCCTGGCTGCTGACTCACAGGTCATGGCACTCTTTGGCATTGTGGGGGTGCACCCCGGCTGTGAAGTAGAGAGGGTGGCTGCTCTGTTCACACAGGCGCTGGGCCTTGGAGCAGGTTTTGCTGCAGGTGCCGGTCACAATCATGCTCGCCACATTGGCGTTACGCGCTCGCTGGATCACCGCGTCCATGTCCTGTACATCAGGCGCCGACATGGGCACCCGGCTGCTGCAAAGTGACACTAGTCAGCCCTTTTGGAGGTGCCCTTTGGAGGTGCACGAGTGAGTGACACACGGGTATAAATAGTATGAGCAGGTATGAGCCTAGTGGCGCAATGCCTCCGAGGAAGCGGCCCAGTACCGCCGAAAGGGTGTGGTTGAAGCATGCGAATAGAGCTCTTCAGTGCAAAAAGCAGCAGCCAAGACGCCTCTATGAGGATATCAGAGGGGTGCAGCACTCTGCAGCACTCTTCTGCATGTTAGCAGCATGTATGTCAGCACTATGTAAGAGGAGTGTAGCACCCTGTACTAATGTATGCCAGGTGCCTGGTGTGCTGACTGACGGTGGACGGCGCAGTGGTGTGGTGGGGTGCCTGGTGTGCTAAGCTGCCACATCCAGCTGGTGGCACTGTACTAGTGTCCCTGAGCCCGCAGGGACCACCCCCTGCTCTTCTGCATGTGCTGCTGTGTTAAGGGGCGAATGGACAGTTTGGCATGACAACTGCACTAATGTAAGCTGGCACAGCTTGAACATGACTGTGATACAATTGAAAAATGACTACTGTAATACAGCGCATAAGTCCCCTACTACTAGGAGATGCGTTGTCTAAAATACGAACTGTCGGTACCTACACTTAAAACAGCCGGCACCAATACCCAACTTCCTACCCTCACCCCCTCAAGAGGGTGGGGCGATGGGTGTTGGCATGAAACACATGCTCTGATGTAAGCAACAGCTGAAGCATTGCCTAGTGTGCTACTGTGCTACAGGCTGCGGGGGCTGGGGCTGGGCCTTGGGCGCTCGGGTCTTGTAGCAGCTTGCAGCCCAGGCCTAGGTGCTCCTAGCCCTTAGCAGGAAGAGAAGCCTGGGTTGGCCAGCAGCACAGCTCCAGAGGGTGCCACTTGCTCTTCCCAATGCTTTGCATGTTCAGCGCTGCAGTGCAGTCCCTGTCTACCCACCTACCTGGCTGGTCTGGCTTCGGCAGCATTCCTTGGCCTGGCAGATTGAATGCCTGTGCATGGCCTCATGTCATACCCCTGGTGCAGTGCCACCAGCTGCCCCTAACCCAAGGCAGGCATGTGGCCCATGTAGGGCGTCAGCCTACATTTCCCCACACAGTGCACTTAGGCTAGGGCAAGGCAGCTGAGCTAACCCTCCAGCACCAAACCCACGCAAGTGGCTAGACCGGGACTGAAATCTAGCGCTCAATCTTCAGCGAGCAGGGGAGGTGGAGTGGCGCCCAGTTGAGCTGCCCACGTAGCCTCACCTGCCACTGCTGCCCACCCTGAGCCGCACCTTATCAAAAGAAGGGTCTCCAAGGTTAGCGCCGATGTCAATGAGGGGCTCCGCGCTTCGCAGCAGCACTGCTTGCACCAAGTCGCCTTGAGATGGCTTATGGCGCTCGGTTGCCATCAACTTTTCGCCCGTTCGTGCAAAGGAGGCTACACGTTGGGCCGATCGGCCAGACAACATACACTCGTCTCAGCTCAGCAGATGAGCCAAGATGAAAACCTGTGGGGCATCGCCCTTAACACCGTCATGTCAGTCCTCAAAACACCTCTGCACACCTAAACAGCACAGGCCAACAAAACTTATTCAACAAAGAACAACATCTTGGACTGTGAGTAATCTTACTCAGCTACTACAAACATGTTGTAGCATCCTCGGTCGCACCCTTGATGACTGCAAACCCCACACCGGTGGCACTCTTTCCTGGGGCTAATCCCCCTTGACCACTGGGCACCTCATCAAAACTAACAGCCTGTGTAAGGCTAACAGCCTGTGTAAACATGCTAGGCCCTATGCATTGTTGCGGGCCCGGCCATCAATGCCTCGGCGGTATTCCGCAGCCCGGTGCAGCCGCTGCTTGACCTTGGGCAGCCGGTCATTGACCCGCTTGTAGCCCTGCTGGTACTCCTTGCCAATGGGGGGCAGAGCCTTCAGGCCCTCATAGCTGCACAGCTCCAGGGGGCGCTGCTTGCTCTCCCCAATGCGTTGGAAGTTCAGGCACCCGTTGGTGTCCCGGTCCAGCTACCTGCCCCCAGGGGGGGCCTGGGGTCTTTGCACTGGGCCAGGTGGGGGTTGGGCAGGGGGATGGTCCTGGGCTGGTGAGGGTGGCTCCTGGGCTGGGGGAGGGGGGAGGGGTCCTGGGCAGGGGCAGGGGGGCCCTGGGCAGGTGGGTGCTGAGCTGGGGGAGGGAAACGGGGAGGGGGGTTGGGCGGCACCTCATGGCACCACTTCAGGCCCCGCACATCCTTCCCCTCCCTTGGCTGTGTGTGTTTACAGCCGTCGCGCTACTAGGGCTGCTTTCCCTATACTGAAGCGCCTGAACCTGAAGCGCCTGAACCTGAACCTGAACCTGAACCTGAACCTGAACCTGAACCTGAACCTGAAGCGCCTAAAAGAAGAGAGAGGCCCCAGCTTATGGCAGACAGCCTGCCCCATCGGCAGAAGTTCATCCATCGATGACAGGGTACTGCATGGGGTGCTGACCGACCTGGGCATGACCACCCTCACAAGGTCCCAGGTTGAGGCGGACAGCCTGCCGCATTGGCAGAAGTTCATCCAGTACAGCCAGCTGCAAAACAGCGGGAGGGACTTTGCGCGCAGGGTAGAGACTGATGGGGTCAGCATCAGTGTGCACTTTGTGCGCAACCAGGTAATCAAGGAGCCAGTGGAGCCGCCTGGCATAGGGCGTGAGCTCACAGCCACCAGTGACTTCAGCGCAGCCACCCACATAGCAGTTGGGGTGGACCCAGGCGTCACCCAGGCCATCAAGGCAGCGCATGCACAGCGGGACCCAGCCACAGGTCAGGTACTCAGGCAGTGGGAGTGGGAGCTGACCAAGGGGCAGCTGAAGCATGAGAGCGGGCTTACCAAAGCCAAGCAGGACACAGCCCGCTGGTCAGCTGCCATCCAGCCACAGCTGCTGCAGCTGGCAGCTGCCACCCCAGCTGGCACCACCCTGGACAGCCTCCAAGCCCACATCCTGGCCCTCAAGGCCACCTGGGACCCGCTGTGGGAGGAGTACCTCAAGCCACGCTGGCGCCGGCAGCGGTTGGCGTTGTATCATGCCCAGGAGTGTGTCATAGGGAGCTTCTGCAAGAAGACCCGACCCGACCCGACCCGACCCCGCCTGCTGCCTTTCAGCCCATTCGACCCTCAACTGCGGCTGAGGGGGTGGTGCCCGTTGCTGCTAGCCCCACAGCCCCCAGACCTCAGGGGGGGGGTCAGTGCGTCAGTGCGACACTACCACCAGGAGAGGGGTGTGGCTGTGTTCCTATGAGCAGGCAACTTCAGCCAGGGTGGGTGGAAGGCGGGGGCGGTGCGTGCAGGGCTCCGCAGGGTGGTGCAGCAGCCCAGCAGGCCCAGCACAGATCCCAGACCTGACAGGTTGGTGATCGTGGATGAGTTCCGCACCAGCCGTGTCAGCTCGTCTGTGCACGCCCGCCAGCCTTGTGAGCTGCACCTGCCAGATGACCGGCCGAGGCCAGCAGACTGGGTACCTGCAGCAGGCCAGGTCAACCAGTGGCTGTTGCGCCCAGCCTGGAGCCAGCGGCATGCTAAGTGTGTGCGGGGCCTGAAGTGGTGCCATGAGGTGCCGCCAAACCCCCCTCCCCCTCCCCTTGCCCAGGACCCCCCACCCCCTGCCCCTGCCCAGGACCCCCCACCCCCTCCCCCAGCCCAGGACCAGCCCCCTGCCCAGGCCCCACCTGGCCCAGTGCCACGACCCCAGGCCCCCTCATCGGGCAGGTGGCTGGACCGGGACACCAACCCCTGCCTCAACTCCCAGCGCATTGGGGAGAGCAAACAGCGCCCCCTGGAGCTGTGCAGCTATGAGGGCCTGATGGCTCTGCCCCCCATTGGCAAGGAGTACCAGCAGGACTACAAGCGGGTCAATGACCGGCTGCCCAAGGTCAGGCAGAGGCTGCACCGGGCTGCAGAATACCGGCGGGGCATTGATGGCCGGGCCCGCAACAATGCATAGGGCCTAGCATGTTTACACAGGCTGTCAGCCTTCCAAAGCATTAAGCTGTTAGTTTTGATGAGGTGCCCAATGGTCGTGGGGTCGGCCCATGGAACGTGCCACCGATGTGGAGTTTGTAGTCATCAAGGGTGCGACCGAGGATGCTACAACATGTTTGTAGTAGCTGAGTGAGATTACCCACAGTCCAACATGTTGTTCCTTGTTGAATAAGTTTTGTTGGCCTGCTTTCCCTATACTAGATACCACAGGTAGAAGAGGAATGCGAGATGCTGTATGCATGCCTGGTGCAACGCCAGGCACTGACATATACACCAAAGCGCACATCATCAAAGTCAAGAACAAGTGGCAGTTGCTCCATATCTCAGTGCAGAAGAGCCCTGGCATATGTGTTTTTGCTGAATGTCGATTTTTCAAAGCAATGCCAGTTTTCAAAGCTGTGCATTCCGGACAAACCTCATTTGTTACGCCGTTACCCAACTAAGCATAGGCACGGCTGTGGCGACTTGTTCGTTGAGTCGTCTCAATTTTGCCGGGATACAGGTCGCCTGACCGCGTCCTACGCATAGCAAACCGTATGGACGCAGGCAATGGAGTCAATGGCCCGCGCCTGGGGATAGCGGAGCTGCGAAAGGTGAGAACGAGGTTGAACGAGTTCGCCATTGGCTGCCCATATCAGCATTGTAGTCCTCTGAGCGTGCTGCACCCGCTAACCCTGTTCCACATAGTCGCTTGCGCCAGCCGGGTCAGCAGAGCGCCCCTCTCCGGCCCGGTCGCCGCTGACGCAGGTCTGGCACCTTCCGCGAGATGCCGCCGCCGTTCGACTCAATGTCTCCGCAGCTGTGCTCAAGAACGCTTGTGTGAACGTGGGCTGTCAAAGGTGGCCATACAGGTCAGTCACATGGGTACCCACGAGCCTGCTGGGATCATGAACACAACGTTCTGCTTGTCCATGTCTAGGTTCCAGGTCTCGGTTACAGCCTAGCAGCCCTCTTGTCCCTCACTAGGGCCTCCATTTGAGCCGGAAGTACCTACTAGCAGCCACTAGCAGCCACTAACTAGACCCGACTCAAACAGTGTTATTGGGCTGTGTGGAGTAAACCCAGTGCACATGGCACATGAGCCCGCCTACCACCTACACTGTTGCCTAACCCGAGGGCTATGATGTAGAGTTGGCATGACAAAACATGCACTAATTGTAAGCTGATGACAGCTCAGATGGGGGGACACACACATTACTGTGCCTCAGCAGGCTGCTGCTGCTGCTCCTGGGCCTTGGGGGGCTTGTCTCGCACCCGCTTGTAGCCCAGGCCAGGGTACTCCTTGCCCTTAGCTGGCAGACCTCCCTGGTCTGGCCAGTAGCACAGCTCCAGTGGGCGCCACTTGCTCTCCCCAATGCGCTGCATGTTCAATGCTGCATTGCAGTCCCTGTCCAGCCACCTGCCTGCCTGTGGGGCAGGATTAGCCTTGGCAGCCTTGCCCTTGCCCTTGCCCTTGGTGGGCTCAGCTGCCGGCTTGCTGCGCTTGGCTGCCTGGGGAGTGCTGGGCCCTGGCTCTGAGGCTGCTGGCTGTGTGGCTGCCTGGCTGCTGCGTGGGGCCTGTGGGGGCTTGCGGGGGGCCACTACAGGGCACCACATCAGGCCCCGCACTGGCTGGCCACGCTCCTGGCTCCAGGCTGGGCGCACCAGGCGCTGTTCCACCTGCCCTGCTGGGGGCTTCCAGCCTGCAGGCCTTGTGGCACTGAGTTTGTCCAGCTCCTCCTCACAGGGCTGCTGGCCATTTACTTGCTGAGCTGACCCGGCTGGTGCGGTGCTCATCCACAAGCACCACCCTGCCCCGCAGCTGGTCTGTGCCCCTGGGCCTGCACACCACCTTGCGGCAGGCACGCAACACCGCATCAGCACCCCACCCTCCCGCTGTGCAAATGGTAGCTGCTCTCGCAGGTCAGGTCAGGTATAAGGTCAGGTCTGGTCAGGTCAGGTCAGGTCCAGGTCCAAGTCTAGGGTCTAGTCACCACCATTACTTGCCTGGGTTGGAGTAGTGCTGCTGCATGGCCACCGCCAGCTGCATGGAGTGTGCGTCGATGGTGTTGCGGAAACCCGCCAGGTTGATGCTGCCCAGCTCCTGCAGCTTGGCCAGCAGCGCCTGGTTGCTGGGGTCCTCAAAGGCTGGCATGAGCATGGGGTGGCGGTTGCGCACAAGGCGCCGCTGCAGCTGGTTGTAGCATGTCTTGAAGTTTGGGTTGGCGAAGAACTTGCAGAAGTCCTTGAGCTGCCTCAGCATGACAGTCCTCATTGAGCAGCCCCCCTGATGAGTCTGATCAGTGCCCGCCCCTGATGCTGACGTGCACATGTGCAGGAAGCTGGCATCACTACAACAGTTGCGTGCGTTCATCCTTGCACATCCAGACAAGGACGCAATTCTTCAACAGGTGCTTGGGGCCAAGTGCCTACCAGACAGCTCTGCTAGTTAGCCTGGGGCAAAGGGTGAGCTGGGAGAAGATGTTTGTCCGGCTGGGCCCACGGGGGGCTGGGAGCTGGCATCCAGAGGTAGGCAGTATGGTCACCCAGGTGGCTGCACTGCTGTGCCCAGGAGTATCTTGACGCCATCCAGCACGCCTTGGAGCAGCTGCACCTGGATCCCAACTACGCCATTGGCCCCGAGCTAACGGCCTTGAGGCGGTGCGTGCTGCTACCTCCTCTGCCACTGCCATCGTGCTCCAAACCAACATCACCGTCACCTTGGCTACCATGCTTCTGCCAACTTACCAGTCCATGCTGTATATCTCATTTAGTCTTTCTTCATTAATATGTCAGTATATCAACAATATACTACTACTAGGAGATGCGTGATTTGACGGAACCTGTACCAAAAACAGCCGGCAAAGGTGATGACCTTGCATAACAGCGTGATCATGAGCAGGAGCACGAGGCACAGGGCTAAGGTCAGCATGTCATACACTGGTCGTGCTGTCTGTCAAGGCAGCAGCTCACCCGCTGGGGCACCTGCAGGCACTGCTGGAAGAAATCCCAGCGGCAGCGTCTGGTTCCTGGAGCCCCCTCCTTCCAGTTCGGCGATTTCGAGCCCGAGCCATTGTCCGCCGACGGTGACACCGACTGTCCCGGGCTGCAGTTTGAGCCCAGCAGCTCAAGCGGTGCGGGTGCCGCCCCAGCCGTCAACGGTCTCAACAACAGCCGTAGGGTGCAGCCGATGGCGCAGCTGGTCAAGAGGGAGCCGAGGGACGCGCCTTGCGTATCCGTCTTCCCCCACCTCGCCCTGAACCTGAAGCGCGGCTTGGACTCAGGGCCCCTGGAAGAGGCTGACAGCCTGCCACCTCCCCCACCTCCCCCCATGACTTGGATGCCGCCCTGTCAGGGCCAGGCAAGAGGGCCCACCAAGCACCAGGGCCGAGCCCGCAGGCTGTCAGAGGGCAGGGGGCCCGAGCTCGGCAACCATGCTCAGCGCTCCCACAGAGCCTCCAGCGTGCAGCGCAGCAACAGCAGCAGTCACCTGCCTGGCCTGCCGCCTGCCCCACAGCTGCACTCCGCCGCCCTCAGCTGGCCAACGCTCCCTGGCAAGGCAGATGCTGAGGATCGGCCACAGCCCCAGCAGGTGGTAAACCTGGCCGACCTCCTACCACCCTGGCCACAGCCTGACGCGGGCATTGCTGCTGTTGATGTGTCGCTCTCTAGACAGTTGCCTAACTGCAGCTGGCCCACCCAGCCTCTAGACCTCTCGCAGCTGTGGGGGCTGCCAGCTGCCACCACCTCCCTGGGCCTCACCCTGCCGCCATCTGCTGCCGCGCCTGTGCCGCCCTTGGCACAGACCCAGTCAGCTCCACTGGCCCAGGAGTGCGAGGCAGCAGAAGCAGGAGCCAGGCCACATGGCCTGATCAACCTGCAGCACAGTGCTGAAGCTTTGTGCAACTTGCCACCAGCCCCACGCAATACCCCACCCAGCCTGCCCTCCCCGCCTGCTGCACTGCCAGCTCTTCCTGGGGCCAGTGTGGGAGAGGAAGGGATGGCTGCAATGCTGAACACCGCCATCTTGCAGCAGCAGCAGCAACTCAAACCGGACATGGACGCAGTGGATGGTGGTACGGCAAAGGCTGCAGGGTCGAGGGTCAAAGCTTTGCCGCACTGTCCTGCTTCGCGGCCTTCGTCCCCCCCCACCTGCATCACGACCACCGCTACCATCCTGCCCACCCTCCCTGCTAGTCTGCTGCTGTCGATAACCACACCTGGCAACAAGGCACACGAGGCAGCAGTGGCCACTACATCAGCAGCACCAGGTGTTCTGGTTATGGGCAGCAGCCTGCCCCCCGTGAAGCCAGACGCCCCTCCCTCCCCCGCTGCCATAGCCGCACCTGAAGAGGAAGCTGTGGGGCTGGCTGGGCAGCAGGGGCGGCTAAGGGAGCTGCTGCAGCAGCAGTTGGAGGCGGAGTGGCAGGCCTCTGCTGCTGCCCTCAAGCGTGCGCGTGAGTTAGCTGCTGCCCTGGAAGCTCTGGGCCACCAGCCAGCAGGGGAGGGCAGCGGGGCAGCTCCCAGCCTCTCCAGCAGCCAGGCTGGCGCTGGTGCCGGCCCCCTGCCCCACAGCTCAACCACTGTCCCAGGCATGTCCCGATCCGCAACAGTAGTAGGCGCTGAAGCCCCGCCCCACCCCACCCCAGACACTGCCTTGGCAGCCGCGTCCGCGCAGCCCAAGCCCATGCCACTGCTGTGCCTGCCGTCCACCAGCCAGCGCCCCCGTCCTGCCGTCAGCAGCAGTGCCTCTGTGGACCAGCCACCCCCTCAACCGCTAGAGGGTGATGAGCTGTGGGGGGAGCAGGAAGCTGACCTGCCCGATGGCCCTGAGGGGGCGCAGGAGCTGGTGCCAGTGGAGCAGGGCACACCTCGCCTGGGCTGCCCGGCCTCCATGGACAGCATGTGGGCCAGTCCGCAGCCAGTGGCTCTGCCTGCCGCCACACCCCTGTGCGCCCCCGACCACACAGGGGGTGGGTGTCGCACCCGTGGCCCCTCCACGGCCCGTGGGGAGCAGGAGCAGCCCACCCTGTCCCACCTGCCCGGCCGCCCTCCTGCCGACACGCCACATCAGGGCCTGCAGGCCAGCGGAAGCCAGCAGCAGCAGCCGGAGGTTACCACAGCGGTCCAAGCCAACTCCTCCCACACTCCCTCCCTACCCCGCCTGCTGCCCTTCAGCCCATTCGACCCTCAACTGGCGGACGCGAACACGCTCAGCTGCCACCTGCCCAAGGCATGGGATGCGGCGGGCACGCCCTTCACCGCGTGGCAGAAGGCGGGGGGGCGGGGGCAGCGGCCAGGAGGCAAGGGCTCTGGCTTCCTGCCCCTGTGGGCCCTGGCTAGCCCTAGGGCGGCTGAGGGGGTGGTGCCCGTTGCTGCTAGCCCCACAGCCCCCAGACCTCAGGAGGGGGGTCAGTGCGACATGGCATCCATCCATGATTGGCTATGCACAGATGAGCCCATGGTCGACATGGCCATGTGATGCTGCTCGATTCCTGCAGGGCTGTGCCACCCACCTTTTCCCGCAGCGCTTCCCTGCCAGTATTGACTGACCTGCGGAACTGAGCATGCTCTGGGTCCCATTGTGATGCCACCGCCCCTCACATGACCTGCATGACATTGGTCAGCCATGTGCACTGCAGAGTACCTTACCCTCGAGCTGCATAATGCCTATAAGGCGTCCATTGGCACCATTGGCGTTCCATAGGCATGCTTACTCCACAGTTTGCATTGGATCCTTGCATCATCGAACAGCAAAGCACCCGGACCATTGCATGCGGCGCATACACTGGTGCATTGTTGCATGTGATAGAGCTGGGCTAAAATGAGGAGCTGGTACATATGCTGGGGAAGGTGGGGCACACTCTGTTGCTCATCGTCGTAAGTGCTTGCCAAGCATTGTGTGCTCAGCAGCATGGTGTGATGGCCCTTGCAATGATGACACCGACACGTGCCCTAACTTCCAGTGTATGAGCTAAGCCTTGCAAGCGTCAAGCTGTCAGTTTGAAGCTGTCAGTGTTGTGATCAGGGATGGTACATGCCGCTGGGATGGAGTCTCCAGCTGTCTAGAGTTTCCTTCAGCCGTTACGCAGTTACGCAGCCTTGCTAGGTGTGCTGAAGTGGAGGGAGGTTTACAGTGGAGGGAGATCCTATCTCAGGCCAACACTGGACAGGGCATGTCTAGCATGAAGACTGTTGTTGGTATTGGCAAGAACTCAAGAACAAAGGCACATGCAGGGGGCAAATGAAGCATTTGTGAGTGCCATGGCAGGCAGGCATGGCCATGCATCCAGGTGCATCTCCTGCTCTTGTGAAGACATGACCCTGCAGGCAACCAGGCAGGCATGACACTGTGCATGCACATGCATTGTGAACAGTCAGAGGGGGCTGCATGCATGACTTGCAGGGGGAGGGAAAAGGACATTGGTTTTGTCGGCATTTCGTGTACCAAGCAGTGTGTATCAGTTATTGCTCTTTGCCAGTATGTCTGCACACCCGTTGTTGTAAGCTCCACATGGATATGAACAGCAGCCTATTGGCTCTGACATCATTGCACCAGAACAGTTGCAATAGCCCATCAGAGGACGTGTGACATCTACCAGAGAACCACCTCCTGGGATTGGTGCTCGCTATGCCCCACCTGGCAAAGTATGGAACTGTGGGGCACTCCATATGAAATCCAGACGTCGTACACACAAAAAACATAACATTTTCAACGTCATGGTTTTGAATTTTGATGGTTTTGGTTTTCGATGGTTTGGTTTAATGACTTGCAAGCTTGCCAAACGAAGCACGGCACAGAGACCGAGATGATTACACCTACTAGAGCACGGGCTATGGGGTCTACGGAGCAGCCCGCCAGGGAAGCGAGTACGCCGACGCGAGCGGGGCACGATGCAACTGCTGTGTGGGTCGAGCTTTCTAATGCCATGAAAGGTGCAATGCATGGTTAGAAAGCCGTTGCTCTTGCACTTTGTACTTTGTCACCCTGACACAACGCTGGCTGCACTGTGGGACAGGGCACACACAAGCCTCGGCAGACTTACTTGTGAGAGCTGCCACCACGCAAGCAGAGGTGGATGACTTCGTGCGCCAGCTCCTCCAGTAAGGTGGCCCTGTTTGGCATGGTTTGGCTTGCATGCTGCACAGTATTTACTGGACAAAACAAGCATCCCTGGGCCTGTTCCCTGCTGTGGCACACCTCAGGCAGCTGCATGCACGGCAGCAGGAGAGGGACTTGCTGGATGCCCAATTGCGCCGCGATCGGAATGAGTTCACGGCGCAGGCCAAGCTGCTGAGTCATCACTTCCAGACCGCCCAGCAACGAACGTCCGCATTGCAGGGCCACAGTGATGGACTTGAGGTGGGGCTTAATGGTGGCATGTAGAGCTTGCCACCACATGTTGGTTAGCTCCTCCACACGCATGGAAGCTTGGCATTAACCGTGGGCTGGTCTGCATGCAGGCAGAGCTTGCCCAAGCCAAGAAGCTGTTGGAGCAGGCATCAGCTGAGCGCGAGCAGCTCTCAATCCAGGTTGCTGAGTACCAGGCGCAGGTGTGTGGGCCACAAAGCATGCAGCCTAGATCCTGGCCCCACTGTTGTCTGCAATGCAAGCAAGCCTGGACTATGGAGTTCTGAGTCATCATCATCATCAGCAGCAGCAACAGCAGCATTGTCGTCATTACGTGGCACTGACTGATGTGCTGTCTAATGCAGCACATGAAACTAAGCAAAATGTAACGAGTTTAGGCTCGCTTGGTGTCCACTCCATCATGAGTGTTTGTAGTTTGGTGCAGCTGTGGTTGTTGGTAGTTGCCATGTGTCCATGTGTCCATGTGTCCATGTGTCCATAGGCGTTGCTACAGCACATGAAACTGTCGCTCCCGCCGCTGTTCAGACTGCACACAGACTTTGCTGTCACAATAGCTGTCGCAGCATACTTCAGTCACAACAGCAGCAGGCAGCAGTAAACACAATTGGCGCAGAATGCACAATTCCTTCCTGTAGGTTGCCTTTTCAATACCATGGCAGGGGGTGCCATGTATCGAGGTAGGAAATTAGGTATTGGTACCGGCTGTAGGTAACAAACATTCAGTTCGGATTACAGATAACGCAGCCCCTACCCATTAGTAGGGGAATAGTGTGCTGTAAGCCTGTCGTGAGCTTGTCTTGCTGGACAAGCAACCGTGTTTGTAGCTAGACCTTGGGGTTGTAGCGCGTTGGGGAGAGCACGTGGCGCCCGCTGGAGCTGTGCTGGTGGCCAGACCAGGCAGCTCTGCCAGCCAAGGGCAAGGAGTACCGAGGCCTGGGCTACAAGGGGTTGTGAGACTGGGCACCCAAGGCACAGCAGCAGCAGCCTGTGGCACAGTAGGGTGTGCCCCCTATCTTGAGCTGTCATCAGCTTACAATCAGTGCATGCTTGTCATGCCGACTCTAGACAATAGCCCTGTCACAGGGGGCAGGCAGTAGTGTAGGTGGTGGGCACCAGTGATTCGTTTTTCAAAACAGCCAAGCTGATGCTGGTCACGAAGGGTCTAGGACCATCACATGGCTGGTTACGCAGTTGGTCCAGACTGGTAACGATTAACAAGCATCGCAGCATTTTCTTATGCCAAAAAGGCATTTTCTGTAACAACTTTACACAAAAATACAATTTTCGGTTACGAAGCAGACGAGGCCAGCCGACGCAAGGGTCCGTTTGGTAACGAAATCCAGGCCTAGAAAACAAGCTTTTGGTTCCGATCGTTACGTATTACGCAAAAAAAGAATCACTGGTGGGCACCCATGCCGTGTGCCATGTGCATGGGGACATAACTCCACCCAGCCCCATGACACGCACCTGAGTGGTCCCTAGTGGTCCCGAGTGGTCCCTTGTGGTGCGACTCTGATGTAGGCCCGAGTGAGGGACGAGGGGCTGGTGACATTGGTGACTTGACCAAACTCTGGCATCAGGGTAGCAGTAACACACTGACTGGCGGTCTACTGGTGGCCGGCGCATGCGCAGCTTGCTTCTCAAAGTGAGGCACGTGATGAGCTGGTGGCTATGTTGACTGGCCGAGATGAGGTGCTGGCCGAGCTGAAGCTGGCGGTGGAAGAGCAGAGGTGAGGAGGGTTGGAGGCCACCAGGGGTGCAGGGCCAGCAGAGTTATTGCTGGGGGCCCTGCAGGACTCAAGCAATGGGTTCAGATGAAGGGGGCATGCATCCCTGCCTTGCAGCCGCCATGCAACCCCACCATGTGGCAAGGGCCAATGCATTACTATGGTGGAGTGACTGCACCTGGGCTGTGGATGCAGACCTGATGTTTACTTGCCAAACACTGCTCCGGCTGCTGAGCAGTCTTTGGGTGAAGTGCTCCACCCAATGGCCTGCCTCTGTGCATCTGCAGACAGGCAGCCAGGACTGCCCAGGCAGCCAAGGCAGCGCTGCAGACCCAGCTGAAGGGCATGGTTGCAGCAGAGCAGGAGCTGACGGTGAACCTGAAGGCCACACATGCCCAGATTGAGGAGCAGCTGCACAGCCTGCGCACCCAGCTCAAGGTGGGCAGCAGCAGCCTGCACTGCCATCCCCTAACTTGGGCACAGCATAACGTGGGCATGATGTTTGGCACTGCTTTTGCTTGCCGGTGCTCTTCCACTTCACCCAGTCATTGTGCCACAAGGTGCTAGGTTTTGGGATCTTGGTGGCTCTTCCAAGCAACTCATGGTTTTCATGGTTCGTTGCGCCAGGATGAGCGGCAGCGCCGGCTGGCCGTGGCAAAGAAGAAGGCGGAGCTGGCGCAGCAAGTCAGTCTGTTGGGCTCACGGCTGGCTGCCCTGGCTGCAGCAAGGGACGTGCGGACGCCAGCTCCTGACCAGGACCTGCCAGCATCGCCGCCAAGCAGCAGCAAGGTCTGTGCCAGGGTTGCCCTCAAGGCTGCGCAGGGAGGAGAGGGCTCTGTTGGGGTGCAAGCAGATGAAGAGTCACTGACAGCTCTGGCACTGACATGCATGGTCATGACGTCAGCATGCTTCAACTGAGGTGCATCATCACTCAGTCCTGCCATGGCGGCCTGCCAGGGCTGGACTCTACTTGCCATGCTCCTTGCTAATGGCTGACTGCTTTGGCGGTGTAAGCCGTCTTCTTCCACGTCCACTGCTGTTCCTTCATGCCCGGTGATGGTCATGACCTCAGGCTGAGACACCAAGTGCAAGCCATGGCAAGGCAATGCTGCATGCAGGCCATGCCCCGGCAACCCCCCTCCACTCGCGGGCGGCGGCCTGCAGTCAAACTGTCCAGCAAGGGAGGACCTCCTTCCTCTGCCACCCGCAGCCACCAGTTGAGGCGCCCCACTCCCTCGCCCAACAACCATGGACGCCCTGATCCCTTGCATCTGGCAGCTGCAGCTGACGGCACCCCCGGCACCCCCTACTCAGCCAGCAGCGCTAGCCACATGGCCAGCGAGGGGCTCACCAGCCGACCACTCACAAGAAGGCTCAGTGGTGGGATGGCACCAGCAGCAGCAGGAGTGAGAGCAGCAGCTGGAGGTACAACAGCAGCTGCAGTAGGAGCAGGGGAATTCTCCTTCAGTACTACGCTGGCAGGCCTGGGGGCTGGGCGGGGCTTGCTTGGTGACTCAAGTGCCTTGCATGCTGCTCCTGACGAGGACCGCCCGGGCGACCACACTCAGGGCTTGTCCAGCCCAGGTCGGAGCCCAACGCAGCTGTGGTTGCCTGGCGTGGTCTTGGGGGCCGGGGTAGGTTCGCCAGACCACTCCCACATATCACATGTCAGTGATGCAAGCATGGCAAGCAAACGGTCCTTGCACCAGAGCAGTGGGGGCTGGCTGCCCTGGTATGAGCCAGGCTGGAAAGCTCATACAGCCCCCACGCAGCAAGGCAGATGCACAGCCAGCATATCCTTGGAGCTTAGACCAAGCACTGCCCCACCAGCTACGCTCTAAACGCGCACAAAGGCTGAGCAGAATGCCAAGCCCATCAAGGGCAGGGCTGCCAAAGCTGAACCAGCCCGCAGCTTGGCAGATGGGTAAACATGGACTACCATGCAGCGCTGAACATGCCATTTGCAGACCAGCTGACATTACCAGCTGACATAACACAGAGCAGAGACATTGGTGGGAGAGCAAATGGTGGCCCTAATGGCTGTGCTGGTGGCCAGACGAGCCAGCTCTGGCTGCTGAGAGCAGGGAGCAAACGGGCCTGGCTACAAAGCGGCTGTGAGATTGGGCACCCAAGGCCCAGCAGCAGCAACAGCAGCAGTAGCCTACTGTGGCACAACAGAGTGTGCCATGCTTTGTCGACGTGTCAACATGCGAGTTATCTTTACCTAACAACCTTGAGCATCAGACACGCAACCCGTAGCCTTTGTTTTGAAGTAGCAAGAGGTTTTGTTTTAGGTGTCAGTGCCAAGTTACGTTGAGCCAGGCCAGGTCGTACGGGGCTAGGCCGAATGCAACTGACATGGCACTACATGCCTCAAAAGAAATTCACCACCACCAGGGGAGGGGCTTCGTCCCGAAGTTTGCCGTGGACATTGTCATGAACTGACGATGACGAAACCGACAAGCTCGCATGGCATCGTCCATGTGCCGGAGCTGACCCATCACATGCTTGATGTGCTGTGCGCTATCTATTTCTCTGTCTATTCACACGTGTTTTACAGCAGCCATTAGGGCGCGACCGATCATATGACTTGCTGAGGAATTGGTCATATGACTGAATATGATGGCTTAAAGATGTGATGTGACCGGGTCTGTAGTCAAGAGCAAGGTCTGTAGACAATGTAGCAGATTGCCACACTAGCTCACCTTGGAACCCCGAGTATAAAGAGGGTTTGACGTCCTCCAAACCAGCACCACTCTCAGTTGTACTTAGTAACACTCCTCTACTCTCCCTCAAATTAGATCACGAATGAGACCATGGCTGAAACCAGATTGAGACCACGGCAATGAGGTTACGGAGTTTTGCGAGTTTTGGCTTAATTATATTTCATCATATTCCATCATGCTTGATCATATGGTGTCATATCTTAAAGATTATTTCGGGCGCGCCTTAGCAGCCATACCAGGCTAACAAAACTTATTCAACAAGGAATAACATGTTGGCCTGTGGGTAATCTCACTCAGCTACTACAAACATGTTGTAGCATCCTCGGTCGCACCCTTGATGACTACAAACCCCATTCCGGTGGCACTTTCCCAACAGACCACTGGGCACCTCATCAAAACTAACACCTCTGCCAACCGCAGCCACCAGTTGAGGCGACCCGCCACCAGCAGCCATACCAGGCTAGCGGCTCAGCTGTCTGTAACAATAGCAACAACCACAATACCTGATCCCAGCCTGTCTACATGTCCTGATCACAATACCTTACATGTGGCCTGATGCAGCCCTCTTGTCCCTCACTAGGGCCACCATTTGAGCCGGATCAGAAGTACCTACTAGCAGCCGCTATCAGCCACTAGCAGCCACTAACTAGATCCGACTCAAACAGTGTGGCTGTGTGGAGTAAACCCAGTGCACATGGCACATGAGCCCGCCTACCACCTACACTATTGCCTGACCCGAGGGCTATGATGTAGAGTTGGCATGACAAAACATGCACTAATTGTAAGCTGATGACAGCTCAACAAAGGGGGACACACTACTGTGCCTCAGCAGGCTGCTGCTGCTGCTGCTCCTGTGCCATGGGGGGCTTGTCTCGCACCCGCTTGTAGCCCAGGCCAGGGTACTCCTTGCCCTTGGCTGGCAGAGCTCCCTGGTCTGGCCAGTAGCACAGCTCCAATGGACGCCACTTGCTCTCCCCAATGCGCTGCATGTTCAATGCTGCATTGCAGTCCCTGTCAAGCCACCTGCCTGGCTGTGGGGCAGGCTTTGTCTTGGCAGCCTTGCCCTTGCCCTTGCCCTTGGTGGGCTCAGCTGCCCCTAGCTCAGCCTTGGTGCGCTTGCTGCGCTTGGCTAAAGGGGGAGTGCTGGGCCCTGGCTCTGAGGCTGCTGGCTGTGTGGCTGCCTGGCTGCTGCGTGGGGCCTGTGGGGGCTTGCGGGGGGCCACTACTGGGCACCACATCATGCCCCGCACTGGCTGGCCACGCTCCTGGCTCCATGCTGGGCGCACCAGGCGCTCTTCCACCTGCCCTGCTGGGGGTTTCCAGCCTGCAGGCCTTGTGGCACTGAGTTTGTCCGGCTCCTCCTCACAGGGCTGCTGGCCATTCACTGCTGAGCTGACCCGGCTGGTGCGGTGCTCATCCACAAGCACCACCCTGCCCCGCAGCTGGTCTGTGCCCCTGGGCCTGCACACCACCTTGCGGCAGGCACGCAACACCGCATCAGCACTCCACCCTCCCGCTGTGCCAATGCTAGCTGCACCAAAGAATACCACCAGCTGCTTGGCACGCTTGTGGCGCTTCATGGACAACTGCGCCATCTCTCTCTCCAACTGCAGCCATGCACATGAGGCAAACACATGGTGGCTGACATGGTGGCACCAGGTTAGGCATCGCACAGTCAATTACCTTTTCATATCATGCCCAACCCACCACCTCACAGTGCCTTACCCTCCCTCCCTCCCACCTACCCACCCTCACCTTGTTGAAGAACTGCTCCAGCGCCCGGTCCTGGGCTCCGTACAGCCGCAGCCGCTGCCGTGCCCACTTGGGGTCCAGGTACACCTCCCACACCGCATCCCAGGTGGCCAGGGTGACGGTGATGTGCTTCAGGTTGGCCTCCAGGGAGGTGCCGGCTGAGCTTGCTGCTGCCAGGTGCTGGAGGTGGGGCTTGATCGGTGCTAGCCACCGCTCAGTGTCACGGCGGGCATTGTTCAGGCCGCTGGCATGCTTCACCTCGCCCTTGGTCAGCTTCCACCGGCGCAGCTGGTCTGCCATGAGCTGGCCTGACTGCGGATCCCACACCCCCGAGGCTGCGCTGACTGCCTGGGTGACGCCAGGGTCGATGCCCACCCCAATCTGTGTGTCTGGGTCAAACACAAACTCACGCATCTCAGCTATGCCCCTGCCTATGTGGGGGAGCCCCACTGCATGAGCCGCTGCTGCTGCTGCACTTGGGCGGCTGCTGGTGCTGCTGCTGCTGGCAGCTGGAGGTGGGGCTGGAGGAGGGGGAAGGGGGCTGCAGCGCCTTTGGGGGGGCTGCGTGACTGGCTCGGGTTCTGAGTCTGACTCCGAGTCTGACTCGGAGTCAGAGTCTGTGTCACACTCCATGCTGGCAAGCTGAGCAGGGGGAGGCTGGGCAGGGGCACGTGGGGGTAGGGCGGGTAGGGGGGGAGCATCAGGGGGTTGGGGGGGCTGCACGGCTGGAGGTTCAGGGGCGCTGGGGAAGCCCGGGGAGGGGTAGCCAACCAGGCATGTCAAGAAAATCCGCAGCACAAATAGCGACGCAATCACGCGGAGCTGGGAGTGGATTTCAGCCCGCAGCCGGAGGTGCTCCCGCAGCTTGCGCCTCGTCTTCTTGCAGCCGCGCAGCACTGCGCCCTCGGGGACCTTGATGACCTGCAGCCAATCAAAGTTGCCATTTTGGCAGGCCAAGACACAAGGCGGGGTCAACACAAACAGTGCGGGGACACATAAGGCGGGGACACGGACCTGACGCCTGCTCGTTGCCCAGCCATCCCGTCGCTCTTGGCGTTGCTTGCCTTGGGCGGAACGAGACGCTGCGATGGAACCAACAGGAGCGACGGGTTATCACACAACGCGTAGCCCACAGTAGCCCACAGTCGGCTAGGGTCACGCACCTTTCTGTTTCTTTCCCGGGTCCTTCTTGTGCTTCTTCTTAGCCATCACGCGATGCGCAGTGCGACGGGCGGTGGCCTTTTCAAGCAACTTGGGTTTCCCGTGAAAAATACACGGTTGTGTGAAAATGAGATTGTGCATGTGCAGTCAGGCTTGATCAATTGATCATCGATGTCTGAAGCCCGAGTTACAGCCCGAGAGACTGCCTTTGATGTATGGCCCAGCCGTGCCAGGGGCACCAGGGGGTAGCTTCCCAATCAGTGTATGTCAGAACAAATGAAAGAAAAGAAAAAGTATGTACATGTGTTTATGAAATCACATCCGCCTCACTGCAGTTGCCGGCACTCCGGTTGGATGGTGATCTCATGCATCCCCCAGCCATGTGGCCTGATGCAGCCTCTACTAGAGGCTAGAGGCTAGAGGCTCTAGCTTCCCTGACTCGCACCCCATGGTTGCCATGAGCAAGCCATATAGCCTTAGTGTAGCTTCTGTGGCTACCTGAAACATGCTAATAACACTCTGATGACGCCCCCCCTCACCCTCCACATAACCGTGAGCAAGCTATACATCCCTAGTGTGGCTTGCACCCCCGACGAGGACCAGTCATAGCCATAAGCGAGCCAGTACATCAATCTCCAGTGTGGCTTGCACTCCCGTGTGACTAGTGTGACAGTACATGTTGTGACTAACATCAGACACGTGATGCAAATACATGCATGGGGTCACACACTGAACGCATCCGTCTTACGACACCTTCAAGGTGAGCAAGCTGGTGGCCATGCCATGGCAGTGGCGTTACCGACTGCCGTTACCTCCAGCCAGCCAGGCATCGTGCTTCAGGCACAGCTGGCAGGTGGAGAGCCAGGAGCGGCAGCGCGCACCAGCACATGCGCATGCCAGATCTGCAGCACACAAGGACTGGCGCAGTCAGGAGGTGCGTGTCTGGATCCACAGGCCTTAAATGCACAATATTCATGCACGGCATATGACATGGTGCCATTGCACAGCTCAGCGGGTACAGCAGCGGAGAAGAGGGCTTGGGAGGGCTGGGGAATAGGAGGGAGGGAGCGGGCTACAACAGGAGGATCGTGACAGGCGCTTTGGCCATGGCAACAGCTCCCTGGCCCCTTCCCACCAAGGTGCAGCCAGTGGCAAGCCTTGTGGGTCACATAGCTGCCACAGGTGCATTCAAGACAAGAGGAGCTTGAATGAAGCTGACTTGCGGTGTTTGGGAGCTGAAACACAGCAGTTGACAGGGCACCACAGCATTGTGTGTAGACTGCGGTGTAGCACCATAGTGTGTGTGCGTGTAAACACACCCAGCACGGGGTGGATGGTGCTGCAGTGACTGTATAGTTCAGTGCTGCCGAGGCAGACACGAAGACAGTGATGTAACTGACTTCCATAGTCCACAAGGAAGATGTGCGAGAATGGTGCTACCCTGGAGCTAGCAAGAAGCCAGGCTGCGCTTGCTGAGGTGCATGTCACAGTATAGTGGCTGATACCCTGACTCGTGTGTTGCTTCGTGCCAGCCCTGCCCTTCCCTGCCCCTTGTGGCTCACCGCTGTCACGCTCTGCAGCTGCACCGGGTTCACCCAATGGAGGCACTGGCTGCCGGGCCAGTGTCCCGCCACCTCATCCAGCACGGCCTGGTGGGACAGGGGCCGGCTGCTCCACAACACCCAGTGCTGGATGCCCGGCTCAAACCTGGGTGAGCATCAGACCAGCAGGAGCAGGTGTAGCAGCTTCTGCAGCGTTGCCATGCAAGCCATCAACACTTCCGCATTGCGGGCGCGAGCCCAGCGCTTGCTGCAGCACGTGGCCCTGCTGACAAGTAGGGCGGCTGCACAGGAGCTGGTCCAGCGCGCCTGCTCCCCTGTGCTTCACGCACCCTCCTCAGCAGGTGTGCTTCACAGAGTGCTAGCAGCCCATGCCGCACCGTCTTCACACAGCACACAAGCAGCGTGCAGTGAAGGGCAAGGGAGGCTAGTCCCCTCCCCGTGTCAGGTCACACACAGCAGCGTGCTGTTGGCTGCTGCGTTGTGAGCAAGGTGCTTGATGTGCAATGGCCATCAGGCAGGCCCCTGCCTCAGCCCTGCCGCACCAGTAGGGGAAGTCATTTAGGCGCCACACTATCATGGGTGCCTGATCTGGACATGCCACCCAAGCCGGGGCAACCGCCGCCACCTTCCCACCTGCTACACAGCAATGCAGCCAGCACCAGCAGCAGGGGCATACCCCGCAGCGTATCAGTCCTGTGCTTCATCTCAGCTGCATGCCCGCCACAATGGAGGCCTAATGCACCTGCATTGCCCCAATCGCCCTTGCCTCGTACCGCCCTGCTGCCTCCTACCGCCCTTGCCCTTACCCCAGGCAAGGCGTGCCACCAAACGTACAAGCTGCCCTAGGCCAGCAAGCAGCTGCACTGGTAAATGCAGTGCAGCAAGGGCATTGATGGCCAAGGCTTCAACCTGACATCGGGCTGGTCACTAGGAAAACAAAGCCTTAAGAACAACAGAAGCCCCAGAAAAGCCTGTCACAGCCTGTGCTGTGTCTGGAGCCCTTGGCCATGCAGCTGCTGAGGGTGTCCAGTGTGCTGAGGGAGGGAGCAGTGTGAATGGAGTGCCATGCACTGCTCAGAGGCGTGCAGGAGGCTCATTGCACATGCAGGTATGCTTGCATGGCTGCTCCTGGCGAGCTCACCTGTAAGAACAGTACGTTGTGCCTTGAAGACAGTGATCATCAGGTAGTCCACGGTGCTTGCATACTCCGACTTCAACTGCAATCAACCGCACACTCCAGTCTATGAAATTAGATACTGTACTGATACGCCCTTTTGGTGATACGCTGATTTGGTGAAACCCAAAAAACGGTCCTAAAGGCCCTATTGGCACATATTTGGTGACAGCGCCTGGCTCAAACATTGAAGTGATACATGTTTGGTGACTCCTTATCCTCAATAGATCTACGAAGCCAAAGGGTTGCCAAGTGCAACACCTAGCAATAGCACATTGTCCACATATGTATTTGTTCATTAGTGGGGCAGCCGCCTTCGAGCACTAAAGCGTGTGGCTGCTTCCATCACAGCCTCATCATCCTCACTATCACTCTCGCCCTCACCGCTATCAGAGCTGCTGCTGGCGATTTGCAGCATCTATGGGCTGAATGATCGAGGTCAGCAAGCTCTGTTTCAGCTTTGGCGCCATATACCATAGAGTTATGGTGAACTCGGGGGTGCTGCTACAAATTTGGTGACAGCCGCATCTCAAACAAATGGTGATACAATTTGGTGACAAATTGATTTGGTGAAATCACCAACAGGGCGTATCAGTACAGTATCTATGACGTCTATCAAGTTAGATCCAACCCATCCCAGCCACAGCCCAGTCTACAGCGCTGGTCATGGCTCCACACAAACACCACCCCTAGTGAGGGGACCTGCTTCTGCTTTAGTGGGCTGATGAGGGAGGTGCTGAGGATACACGCTTGCCGCACATCAGCAGGTTGACTTGTAAAGATGCGGATGGTGTATATGACAAGTCAATATGAGTAGCACCCCACACGGAATGCACCAAGGCAGATGGGCAATCACCTTGTGGAGGTAAGCCTGATAAGCCTCCACATCTTCTGCTTTACGCCGGAGTTGGGCTAAAGCGGCCAGGCTGCCATCCTCTATCAGCTCCTTGGCTAGCTGCCTGGATTATGTCCAGATGTGTGGTACAGGCATGGAAAGGCGTAGGTACAGGTGGCACAGGCATGCAGCGGTGCAAGCGCGGTTGGAGAGATGTCCGCTACCATGAGATCGGGGAGGTAGGGGGTCCGAGCTCCGAGAAATCCTGCGCCTCGGGCATGACGAGTCCGCGAGAGACCAGAGGAGATGCGTCCAAGGATTAGGTGAACAGAGTGGTGGGCAAAATGGATTGCTTCTCAGCTTCCAGTGTCAGTCTCAATTGCGGCCCACCGATCGCAGAACAGGGCAATAGCATGTGGCTAGATTGTTTGCATGCTGGTGTTGACACCTTGAGCTATTGCCTGCCTGCTGGATGACTGAACCTGATCGACTCCAGTGCTTTCGTGCACATGTTGATACAAACCCTGTGTAACCCTAACCATGTAGCCTGGGCATGAATTGGCAAGCGAGACCAAATGGTCAGATGGCTAGCGCCCTGGCTACCCCCAGCATGAAGGCTGGCACAGCTGTGAGGCCTGGAGGGGGCCTGTTACAAACTGCTGTGCTGCTGGTTGCTGCTTGGCCCAGGGAGAGCCTATGGGTGGGCTTGGGGAGCCCTGTAGGTTCATAGCGTGCCCTGCTTCCTGTTCGCGGTTACCAGTACCTTGGCCCTCAACCTAGAGCCTTCATTGCAGTGGAACACTACGTGTGGACCTCTACAAAACGGTGTTTTGTCTGTGTGGAGTTCCCATGCACATGGCATACACATGGCAAAGACATGGCATACACATGGTCATGGCCGCCTACCACCTACAGCATTGCCTGACCCAAAGGGCACACCTCCAAAGGGCACACCTCACGGTTCACGGTTACCAGCGAGGTCGTGGCCGGAGCGGCACATGGGCGTCATTGAGGGTGCCTGGGGGCTGGGGCTGGGCCTGCTACTGGGGCCCTTGAGAGGCTGGCCTAGGAAGGACTGGAGCAGCACAGGCAGGACTGCTGTCCGGCAGCACTGCTTGCTGTCCATGGTCATACGCTTGTTGAGCTCCGCCATAATTGTGTCAACTTGCTCAGGGCTGAGATCAGGCGCCGCTGCCTCCACAAGGCCACGCAAGGCAGCCTTGATGACCTGGCGACGCTGATCAACTACTTCCCTGACAGCCTGTCCCTCGACACCACCGCCACTGGCACCTGCAGACACAGGAAAGCACAGCACACGCACGACAACTTGATGTACGCAGTCGCATTGTCGCAGAATGCAGGAGGAGGAGGTGGAGGTGGAGGTTGTTGAAAAATGGCTGTTGGAGGTTGTTGAAAAATGTACGTGTGGACATGTGTGTACATGTGTGTGACGAACACGAAAATCCTTAGCATATGTAGCTGCCTCGCGTCGCTATTGTTTATGGCGAGGAAGAAGAGACGAACCGGTGTGGGTGGGCCTAGAGCAGTGCCGGAGGACCCCGACTTCGACCGCGACGAGGCAGCCCAACCTGACTTGACCGAGGCAGATCGCAAAAGGAAGGCTTCAGGAGAGGCCCGCGCTGCCCGCAGCAGGGATAATACGTTCCACGCAAGAAAGGCCAAGTTAGCCCACCTCACCGACCACCTCCCGCAAGAGCTTTGGGATGCCTTCCTGGAACGTGCTGTGCGGCCACCAGTGAAGGCCATCAGCGAGCGGGGGGTGATTGGCAGCCTGCTGTTGGGCTTCCTCGTGCGCGGCTCGTTTACCCTGCACGTAGCCGACCAGCTTGATGCGCAAGGCCAGCCACTGTCATACACAGACACAGACATCCCAGTCTCCGCAGCAGACATCCCGGACCTGAGCTGCAGGAACCTGTTCCGACAGCTGTGCCGCGGCCTGCCCGGAGAGGGCGAGCGCACTCGGCCGAGTGCAGCAGTCGCTGCCGTGCTGGCTGCGCACCCCGACCTTAGCGCCCGCCTCGAAGCAATCCCTCGCTTCCTCTCTGATACCAACATGGTGGACAACGTCGGCGAGCAGCTGCAGACAGCTTTTGGCAACATCCTCACGCTGCTCTTCGCTGGCAGGCTCAAGAAGTCAGTGTCCCTGGCCGGGGCCAGAAGAAGAAGAAGAAGACTACTCCGGTATTCACCGGCGTGCATTATGGAAGAAAGAAGAAGAAAAGAAAGAAAACTACTCCGGTACAAACCGGCGTGCATTAAGGGAGGAGCTTCCGCCTGTGGCGCGGCCTGCTCCCACCTCCAAACGTTGGACACAGGCTGGACATGTCCCCATCAAGCTGCCCTAGCTGTAGCCACAGACCACAGCTAGCACCCAAGGCAAACAAAGAGGCATGAGAGGAGCAAAGACTAGTGCACTCGGCAGCTGGCCTTACCTCTTCTCCTCGTTGACGAGAGCAATTCCAGCCTTGTTCAGGCTCCAAAAGTCCAAACTTAAGCTGTCAGCCAACGTCCCGCGTTGAGGTAGCTCTGCTCCCTCCTTGACGACGCCAGCAACTCCACAACAGCTCGATGACCCGCAGCGGTCGTGTGCGGCACCCGGACCTCATTTGTATTCCGCTGGACAAAGCGGTGCCCGTTCAAGCCTGGGAAGGCTTTCCCGTTGCATCCCAATTTATATACCGCTGGGTGCGGTGGTGAGGTAGCTTAGCCAATCCGTGCGACCGAAGTCAACGCGGATTGTTACCAGGGCCACCGCGTGGAGGTGCCTCACCGCCAGCCCCGTGCATTATGGGAGGAGCTACCGCCTGGGGCGCGGCCTGCTCCCACCAAGTGGCCGGGGCCAAGGTCCTGCTGGGCACCAACGAGCACCAGCGCCGATTTGGGGTGAGGGGGCTGGTTGGTGGGCACCTGCCAGCCTGGTCCAAGCGGCAGTGCACATATGTGCGCCGCATGGTGTGCGGCTTGGAGGTCACCTGGCTGCTGCGGGAGGGTGGGGTGGTGGTGACTGCAGCCATGCAGGCTGAGGTGGCTTTGCAGCGGGGCCTGCTGGGCCTTGGGGAGGGGGAGGTGGTGAATCACGACTGGGTGGAGGACCCAGCAAACCGGGGCCGGCTGCTGCGCCATGCGGTGCACACCACCAGAGCGATGGAGGCAGCCATGGCAGCCTGGCAGCTGGATATGGTGCCTTGGGAGCAGTCTCAGCCCACCAACCTGTTGACGAGGCCCCCACGGCCCCCCACTCCCTATGCCCTGACCCCCACCAGCAAGTGCCGTGCTCGGCACATCTTCATCGACACTAACGGCCTCTACGGCTTGATGAGTGACGCCGGCATGCTGGGGGTGCTGATGGAGCAGGGGGTCACCTCCTTGCTAAAGTTCAGGAACGGTGCCCTACCTGACCCAGCGAATCCTGGCGAGTACATTGCCGGGCCTACAAACAGCAAGGTGAGTGCTCCTTGCAGTCAGGTACGAGCCTATGGTGCTCAGCCAGCTGCCTTGTGTGCTGTCAGTTGCCTTGTGAGCCTTCAGTCAGTTGCCTACACAAGCTGATGAGGTGCCTTGGTTGTGTTTATGGTGGCTGCAGGTGGCCAGCCGGTGGGATGCATTGTTGCCTGACCCTCGCCGCCAGAAGCTCGCCAGCCCAAAGCACAGATTCGATCAGGTCGTGCACACCGATGGAGTCGCCGTCAGCGTGATGTTCCTGCGGCCCAAGCCTGTAGCGCCACCCTCAGAGCTGCCGCGGATGGCCAAGAGCATGGGCGCAGTCAACCCGCTGGCCCACCTCCACGCGGAGTGGCTTGGCGTGGACCCGGGCAAGACGAATATGGCCACGGTGGCGCACGAGGAGCGCAGCGCCGACGGCTCAGTGGTGTCCGTACGGCACTGGAAGCTTACAGCAGGTCAATACTACCGGGACAGCGGCATCACGCGGCGGACCCAGGCGACCAAGATCTGGCTGGCCCAGGTGAAGACGCAGCTCACAGCCCTGTCACATGTCAGCTGCAAGCCCAGCTCGCTGGCCTCGTACCGGCGGTTCGCCGACACCGTCCTGGCGACGTACGACGCCATGTGGGCCGAGGTCTCGATGCAGCGCTGGGCCAACGCCAAATTCCGGCTGTACTGTGGCAAGAAGCGCGTGGTGGCTTCGTTCTGGGCCAAGGTAAGGCCCGATAACCCTAACCCACGAGCTAGGCAGCAGCCAACCAAAGTCAGCTCACCTGGCCAGCTGCTGCTGTTGTCGCCTCTGTTGCTGCTGCTATACCTGACCTTACACATGTGTGCCAATGTGTCTTGCTATATGTGGTTGCAGATCATCAACCGGGTTAGGACCCGAAGCCAGTAGCACCCCATGATGGCTTAAAGATGGGATATGACCGGGTCCGTAGCAGCCGTAGCAGCCGTGCGCCGTAATAGCAGCCGTGCGCTGAGGTGAACCCCGCGGGAGGCAAGTCGGAAACTTTATTTCCCGCACCTTCGCCAAGCTTAGTGGCATGTAACCGCGTCGTCTTAGCCGTACTAACGCGTGGGAGATTGCGTGTGGAGCCCTTTTTCCCGGAGGCGAGGACCTCCTCCCTTGCAGTCAGCGATAGGGAGCAAGGACACGCTCCCTAGGCGCTTGACGTCGCTTTGGTGACCGCACCAAGACCACACCGGGGTGGTCGAAGTGCGGTCGCCAGTTGGCTGCGGTGAGCTCCCCACAAGCTCACAGCCGCTTTAGCAAGCCTTTAGCGCAGCAGCAGCAGCTGTAGTACATTCTTCAGCAGCAGCAGCAGCCCCTAGCAGCCCCCTACCAGCCCTCACCCCCTTTGCGTGCCCCTCCTTGTGCCCTCTTATTGAGGTACATGGCTACCATGGACGCTGAGGGATTCACGACAGTGCCAGCCCGCAAGGCCAAGGCAGCTGTCAGCTACAGCACGGCAGCCCGTGCAGGTGCTGGAACCTCGGGCGGGCAGGGCGCTGCCCCTCGCCCGGTGCCCGGTACAGCCCAGCGCAGCGCTCGCCGCCCCCTGGAGGTGGCCCAGCCAATTGTGCTGGCAGCACCCAGCGCGGCCATCAAGGAGCTGGCAGCCCTGGTGGTGACCCCCAAGGACAGCCTGGTCCTCCGAGCCCACCATAGCCCATCCGACATGGCAGTGCTGCGGCGTTACGGCTTCACAGCCGACGCATGCGCAGTCAGCGCAGTCAGTGCAGCAAACCAGCTGCTGCCAGCAGGTGCCCGCCTGCTAGAACGGGGCCACGCGCCCTCACCCTTCGTGGTGCGGGCTGCAGATGGCACGCCAGTGCGGGGCTCGGTGCAGGTAACTCTGGAAGGCCCAGCGGCCAGCATTGCCGCCATCAAGAGCGCCATGCTCCTAGACACAGGCAGCCTGCAGTGCCTGACAGGTTCTGTCCCTGCCTGGCACCGCTTGCAGCTGTGTCAAGGGGTGGGCCGACAAGCTGTTGAGTTCCACCTGACCAGCATCAGGTCCAGCAGCAGCCTGGCAGCCACAGAGCAGGCCACATCTATGGCTATGGAGCTGATGAAGCAGTTTGGGCAGGAGTCTCTGCACGGCCTGCAGGTAGTGTGGGTTGGTTGGTATGACGCAGCCACCTGCACCATCCAACACCGCGTAGCCTCAGCAGGCAACCCCCTTCCACCCCTCGTCCAGCTCTCCCTCCCCACTCGGGCCACGGGCCTAGTGGCCTTGACCCGTGGGGGCCGTGAGGCCTTCAGCCTCCCAGGGCGCCGCACGGTGCCTATCTCTGTGCCTGAACTGCAGCTGCAACTGCAGTTGGAGCGGGTGACAGACCGCCTTACGCTTGAGCAGAGGGTTGGGATGGTGGAACAGTGGAACATGCAGCAGCTGGCTGAGGAGGGGGGGCCTGCCCCCGAGCAGGACCTACAGCCCCCTGCCCCTGCCCCAGCCACTACCACTGCCCCAGCCCCAGACCCTGCCCCTGCCCTTGCCCCTGCCCTTGCCCCAGACCTAGCCCCAGCCCTAGCCCCTGCCCTGGCCACCCCGATGACCCACCCCCTGGTCCCACCCCCAGCACCCAGCCCCAGCGCCCACCACCAGGACCCCACCCCTGCGGCAGCCCACCCACCCCCTGATCCCCCATTGGTCGCCGTGGTGGGGGCAACCTCCTGCGGTGTAGCTGCAGCAGACGCAGCGACCCACCCCACCGACAACCCACTGAGCGGTGCGGCCAATGGAGGGGCACCGTTTGTAGCCGACACCACTGCCTCGGCCGTCGCCAGCCCCACCCTAACCCCTACGGCCTTTGGCAGCCCAGTCTCCCAGGAGCCTCACCGCGGCGCCGATGCTACACTGCCCTTGAGGAGAAGGGAGGGGCTGGCAGCTGGGGAGGCACACGCCGCAGCCTACAAGCCCTCCAACTCCTACGCCTTTGTGGGGCAGGACTGTGACCGCTGTGGCCAGCCGGAAAGCGAGCACTCGCCTCCCCTTGGCCTGTGCCCCGTGCCAGCCCGCACCTCCGGGAGCAGCTCCTATGGGGGCAGCTGTGAGGGTAGCGACAGCGATGAGGGCATGGGAGTGGGAGAGCGCACCAAGCGAGAGCGTGAGGTTGCGGGATCCCCCCTCAGCAGCGATGCAGAAGGGGCCACCACCGCAGCGACCACAACTGCAGCAAGGCAGGGGATTAAGCAAGGGAACAAGGGGGGCAAGGGCAAGGGCAAGCGCCGCACTCCCGCCGGGGCGAAGATACCCCTTGCTGCGCAGGCCGCGCATAAGCTAGACCCCAACCAGGTGCTGAAAGCTGATCGGGACCCCAACCGCCACATGTTCTATGTGCCAGACAGCCAAGTGCGTGAGCCCCGCCACGTGACCTTGGATGGGGTCCATGGCCCTCGCCGGGGCGAGCAGCCCCACCCCCCAACCACATCAGCAGCAGCAGCCACAGCACACCAGCAGCAGCACCAGCCAGCCGCCCAGCCGCCCCTCCCCCCCTCTTTTGCTCCCTCTGCCCCCCCCACTGAAACCGGCCTCACGGCTACTGTCAGTGAGGAGATAGAGGGAGCGCCCCGCCTCAGCCACCCGTTGGAAGGGGTGGGCACGGTGGCGGAGGTCATGGTGGTGTGTGATTCAGGAGGTGGGCATGAGCAGTTAGACCCCCCCCCAACTACCCTATGTCACAACCTCGAGTAGCCAGCTTTGCCCCTGGTAGCCACACCCCCGGCCTGCGCCTGGCCACCCATAACATTCAGGGCTTTGCCAACCGAGCCTCCACTGCCCAGGGTGTGTGGTCTCAGGGGTGCACCATCACCCACCGTACCAAAGTGCATGACCTAGTGTACCTGTGGGGCAAGGTCTTGAGGCTGCATGTAGTGTGCGTGCAAGAGACTAAGCTTAGCGGGGCTAGCAGGGCAGACAACCACACAGGCTCAGCGGGAGTGGAAGCTAGGATCCAGGCGGCAGCGCACGACCTAGGCATTCCAGGGTACACGTGCTTCTGGGCCAGCTACCCTTCTGGGGCCAGCAAGGGTGTGGGAGTGCTAGTGCGCTCAGACCTCCTTCGTGCCGGCCACATCACCATTCGCCCTGACAATGTCCACCCCGAGTGTGATGGTCGCAGGCTGGCTGTGCGCTTGAACTGCTTTGGGCATGATCTCACTCTGCTTTGCCTGTACATGCCGTGTGAGGGCACGGGTCAGACTAGGTACCTTAAAGAGGAGGTTTGCCCTTGGATTCAGCGCCACACCCGGCCCGGTAGCCACCTAGTGTTGTTGGGGGACATGAACATGGTCTTTCAAGGTGCTAGAGACTGCCTTCCGGGGTGGAATAGGGACTCCCGCGAGCATCACATCCTAGATCCAGCCCAAGGCACTCATACTCACCGTCAGTCCACCATCGCCGACTACACCACCTCAGCGCCACATGCCATGAACACCATCCTCAACACCCATGGCCTGATAGACTGCTACCGTCACAAGCACCCCACCTCCCACACCTTCTCTTGCTTCCACCACGCTCGCTGTCGGTTGCTTGACAGGATCTTTGCCCCTGATGCTCTGTTACAGTATGTAGAGCAATGCCATGTGGACTGTCGCACAGTGTCAGATCACAGACCTGTAGTCATGCACATCAGGCCGGGAGTAGCCCAGACACACAAGGGCCACCCTTTCCCTCGCCACCGCATCCACTTTGACAAGCATGACGTTCTGCTGCAAGAGTTTCAAGGGTGGGCAACCTCTCAGCTTGTTGCTGCCCCTATGGGTGATGACATCATTGAGTGGTGGCCTAGCTTCAAGGTTGCCCTTGCCGGTATGATCAGGGTGTTGAACACCAAGGCTAGGAATCTGCAGGAGGCTCCAGGGGCTGAGGAGGTTTACGTAGCTGACAGAGAGTTGGTTGCTGCTATACAGGCCTTAGAGCTCACAGCAGGCAGCACCGCTCACAGCCTGCAGCGAGTAGTGGAGGCCAAAGCCCGGTATGTCAAGGCCTTAGCAGCCCATTCCTCTCCTGCCGACCTGAGAGCTAGGTGGCAGTGGCTGCATGAGGGGGAACGGGCGGCTGCACACTTTAAGGGTGTGCTTGCTCATGCTAACATTGCAGTGGTTGCTGTGCGCACACCAGGGGGAGGTTTAGCCAGCACCCCAACCTCCATCGCTTCAGTCCTAGTAGCCCACTATGCCCGCATCTCCGCTGACCCTGTGTGTGAGGATGAGGCAGTGCAGCACGTGCTTGCCGCTGTCAGGGCCCACGCCACCCCAGTAGACCAGGGAGTAGCTAGTAGGGCGGGTGCTCCACAAGTGTCCTGTGAGGAGGTCAGGGCGGCTTGCAAGCACATGGCCCCAGGCACTGCCCCCGGTCCTGATGGTATGCCAGTTAATGTGTGGCGGGTAGGGAGAGGTTGTTTGCAGCCTCTGCTTGCTCGCTTGTTCACAGCCATAGGCAACACGCACTCCATGCCGCACATGTTCACGTGGGGGGCGGTGTGCCCCATCAGCAAATCAGGCAATACCACCTCCCCAGCCAACTACCGCCCCATCACTCTGTTAAACACTGACTACCGTGTCCTTGCCCGTGTGTTGAATGCTCGCTTAGTAGGTGTGCTTGCTGATAGTATAGGCCCAGAGCAGTCAGCCTTCCTTCCCAAGAGGCTCATAGGGGACAACATCAATTTCCTCCAATTGCTCCCAGCGGCTTTGCGTGCGCAGCAGGGCATGCCAGGGTTGCCTTCTTCTGCAGCAGTGGCCTTCATTGACTTTGCCAAAGCGTATGACACCATCAGTCGCCCCTTCTTGTATGCTGTGATTGAGGCTGTAGGAGCAGGTGCCTTTCTGCCATGGGTGAAGGCGTTGCTGTCAGACTGCCGTGCCTGCGTGGTAGTCAATGGGTGCAAGTCCCCGTGGGCCCAATGGGAGGCTGGAGTGCGTCAGGGCTGCCCTCTGTCACCTTCCCTCTACCTCTTTGTGGCTTGGGCCCTGTCGTGTTGGCTGCAAGCGCAACCTAGACTGGGTGTTGTAGTGGCAGGCCAGCGCCGCGTGTGCATGCAGTTTGCTGATGACACAGAAGTTTTCATTCGCTCCTTGGCTGAGGCTGATGTGCAACCCTTGTGCTCGTGCATGGCGGTTTTCAAGCAGGCCTCAGGTCAAGACATGAACACAGACAAAAGCACCCTCTTACACATAGGCACCCCCACCACGCCTCCCTCACCTAGTGTTGTATGCGGTATGCCTGTGGTCACCATGCACAAGGCCCTAGGGGTTCACATCCACAATGACACTGATGATGTTCCGCACACCACATCCATTTGGACAAGACTGATTGAGGGGGTAGAGCACTCCTTCACTAAGCTGGCCCGCCTGCACATGTCAGCCATGGGAAGGGGTCTAGCGGCCTCCACGTTTGCCGTCAGTCGTTTCCTGTTTCATGGGGAGTTCATGGGCCTCCCCCCCCCTCCCCTGCTGCAACGCATCACCTCAGCCTCCCAGAAGCTGGTAGATAGGGGGCTCCCACCTGATAGCAGCACCCGCAGCCCCATGCCCGGGGTCCCCGGCCTGCTCCTGTCCGGGGCGCCCAGCCAAGGGGGTTTTGGCCTCCTGCCATGGAAGCAACACATGCTGGCCCGCCATGCGGTGTGGGCGTGCAAGCTGCTGGGGTTCCTGGCCTGTGATGGCCTCCCCCTGCAGCCCATGCAGGTCCGCCGGCGCCGGGAGTTGCATGCAGCCATGCAAGCAGCCACTCCCAGCAGGCAACGCCACCTACGTGTCACGGCGTAGCCGCTGCCTTTAATCTTACAGTGTGAGCGGCATGTCCACTTAGAAATGTCCAACGCACTTCCTACTATCCACACTCTCGCACAGCAACTGAGCCCAGGTTTAGAACGGGACCCTCGGGAGTCGAACCCGAATGGTGAGCTGGTAGCAGCCCACCATTGACCTCCTCAGTCACTCTGCTAAAGTGTGGTATACGGATACGCATAAGCGCACCGTCACATTCCTCCCCCTCTTAAGAGATCCGTTCCGCCAAGGTACCTGGGATAGCCCAGAGCACCGAGACTCGCAGTCTATAGAGACCACTGATAATCAGGCTGACCCATAAGGGTACCAGCCACCCACAGAAACACATGCATCACCATAAGGTGCCGCATGGGGGCCATGGTCATAGGACCAGGCCATGTGACATAGGTCACTGAGACATTAACACATCAAGGCAGGTTATGCACAGCCTTGTACCTAGACAAGATCTGGGGAGCACCAGCCAGCATAGCCTCTGGCTCCCAGGTGTTGTAGGTATCATCGTAGCCTGTCCACTTGACCAGGTACTCCATGCGCTTCTTGAAACGTACCTGCCTGTGGTTCAGCAGGCTATGCACTTCATAGTGAGGTGCATCTTCCAGCCACTCCATTACAGGAGGGGGGTGAAACCCCTGGCTGCCTGTGTACTTCTTAAGAAGGGACACATGGAACACAGGATGTAACCTGCTCATGGTGGGAGGTAACTCCAACCTGTAGGCAGCCTCACCTAGCTTACCTGTGACTTTGAAAGGTCCTACATACCTAGGCAAGAACTTACGTGCTCTGCCAGGTGCATTGCGCAGGTTCTTGGTGCTCAGCAGGACGCTGTCACCTACGCTGAACGTGACATCACGCCTACGCTTATTCGCATACCTTTGTTGGCGGTCCTGAGCCACCCTCATGCACTCCTGAGCATGCTTTACCTCATGCTCCCACTTCTTGGCGAAGCTCTCAGCGGAGGGAGATAGGCACGGCCTGGGCAGCTTATGCAGCACAGGTGTAATGGGTGACTGTCCATAATTCACCAGGAATGGTGTGGACTGAATAGACTCTTGCCATGAATTATTAATAGCAAACTCGGCAAAGGCTAAATGCCTAGGCCAGTCTTCTTGAGTAGGTAGGATGTAATGTCTAAGCATTTCTTCCACAATCTGGTTTGTACGCTCAGTCTGACCATCTGATTGAGGATGATACGCGGTGCTGAAAGCAGGGTCTACGCCTATCAGCTTTCTGACCTCAATCCAGAACTGGTTGTTAAAGGTCGCACCTCGATCAGAGATGGTTACTTTAGACAGGCCATGGTATTTAAATACATGGTCAATGTATAATTCAGCAAATTCTTTAGCATCCATGGCTTCAATGCATGGGATTAGGTGAACCATCTTTGATAGACGATCCACAACCACACAGATAGAATCATAGCCATGTACACCGACTGGAAGCTTAACCACCAAATCCATGGTGACAGATTCCCAGCGGTACCCCGGTATAGACAGGGGATTAAGCAGCCCACCAGGTACTTGGCGTGACGCTTTGTTTCGTTGGCATGCATCACAGTTAGTCACATAGTGTCTAACGTCAGCACGCATGGTTTTCCACCAGAACACCCTACGCACACGTTCAAGGGTTTTGGTGATTCCCACATGGCCAGCATACTTAGCATCATGCATTTCGTGCAAGATATGCTCTCGTAGCTGGATATCATTAGGAACTATAATAGTACCTTTATCAAGGTGTCGCCACAGACCCTCCTGGGTCATTTCCCACTCCTCATTAGGCTCAGCAAAGGCAGGATCAGTGCTATAGGCACTAATTAGCCAATCTGTGACCTGAGAAGGGTGACCAGGACACTCAGGGACCTGTGCCTCACAGTCATTAGAGACCGGGTCAGCCCACCTTAACCGCTTAGGCTCTGATGGCTTTAGAGCATCATCAGAGTCAGCATCATGGTCAGGGTCTGATCCAGCGGTAGGCTGCTGTGCGCTGCCTCCACTGCCGCTGCTCAACGGTGTACCCGCACCGACGTCCTCCCCCTCCTGTAATCTCCGCTTCTGCTGCCTGGTCGTCACCAGGATTTTGTCAGTATCAGTCTTAGCCGTCGCTGAAGTTACTGGAATACGTGACAGTGGATCGGCAGGATTAGTGTTGCCAGGTAGGTATTTAATGGTGTAATTAAATCGGGATAAGAACTCCAACCAGCGGCTCTGCCTACGGGACAGTGTAGACTGCGTAGGTAGGGCCTCTAGAGGGCGGTGATCAGTAAACAGGGTAAATGGCACACCTTCAAGGTAGCACCGCCACTGTGTACACGCAGCAATAATGGCCAAAGTTTCCTGTTCCCCAGTGGTATAATTCATTTCAGCTTTTGACAGCTTACGTGAGTAATATGCCAGGGGGTAACCAGCCTGTGTCAATACTGCGCCAACACCCAAGAGTGAGGCGTCACAGTAGACTTCAAAGGGCTTGGTTATATCAGGTAAGCGGAGCATAGGCACCTTCATAATAGCCTGCTTTAGAGCATTGAAAGCATCTAACTGGGGTTTAGGCCATTGTGCTCAGTTGAATGTTTTGCCTTCAGGGCCAGTTAAATTTGTAAGTGGAACAGCAATGGAACTAAAATTACGCACAAATTTACGTACATAATTAGCCATGCCAAGGAATGACTGCAGCGCTGTCAGGTTCGTAGGAACAGGCCAGTCTTTGATAGCAGTCACCTTGCTGGGGTCTACGGCTACACCATCTTTAGAGATGATGTGCCCCAGGAAAGGTAGAGACTCTTTCATGAATTCACATTTAGATAATTTAGCAAAATATTTATGTTGTCTCAGCAAATTGAATATTTCACGAAGGTGTGACAGGTGCTCCTGGATAGACTTGGACATGATTAAAATGTCATCAAGATACACCAGAGCACACCGGTCAATCACCGTGGCAAAAGCCTGGTTCATTGCCCGTTGAAATGTAGCGGGAGCATTGGTTAAACCAAAGCATAACACTTTATACTGATAGTGTCCCATGGGCGTCCTAAACGCAGTTTTAGGAATATCCTCATCAGGTATTCTGATTTGATGATAGCCAGCCTGGAGATCCAGGGAGGAAAATACAGTCATACCTGACAGTTTGTCAAAAAGATCATCGATTCTGGGTAGAGGGTATTGGTCACGTATAGTGAGTTTATTTAGCTGGCGGTAGTCTACGCACATGCGTAGCTCACCGGACTTTTTCTTTACAAAAAGAACTGGTGCTGCAAATGGGGAGGAGCTAGGCTCTATCAGCCCTTTGGACAACATGTCAGTGACCTGTTTTTTAACTTCTTCCTGTTCTGGCTGGCTCATCCTATAACTGGGCCTGGCAGGAGGTTTAGCACCATCCTGCAGGGGTATAGAGTGCCCTACATCACGTGCAGGAGGCAACCCAGTGATAGGCTCAAACACATCAGAGAACTCCATAAGGAGGCTCTTTAACTGTGCCGCCTGCTCAGGGGGAACACCAGGTGGGTCTTGCAGGTTCTCATAAGAGACCAGTGCTACCACACCTGTGCCTCCATCTTTGAGCCACTTAGCAGCCGTCTTGGCAGACAGAGGGGTATAAACCACCTCAGGGCCGGACACTAGGAAACCAGGAGGAATAGCATAGGCTTCTTTTACAGGTATTACAGTTCGTAGAGACTCAACTGTACAGTTAACTGACCCCTTCTTGCTTACCGCTGAAGGTAGTAAGGTAGGCTGGCCCTTAGGGGTCCGCAGGGTGAGAGACTTGTCGACATAGTCAAGCAAGGCCCCCTGCACAGTCAGCCAGTCAGCACCAAGCAGAATGTCATACTCATGTACAAGCTCTGGCATCACAGTCAAGGTGCAGAAACAGCTAAACTGTTGGATGGACAAGTGCACTTTGACATATTGTGTACAGTACACTGATTGATTATTAGCTACCTCATAACGAAGTGCCACAGGGTAATCATGCAGTCTCAACTTGTGTGTAGACACAAATGCTTCACTGATAAAGGAGTCATCAGCGCCACCATCAGCAAGGCAGAAGCATGCATGCTGACGGTCAAGGGTGCCAGCAAATCTGAATCTCACCTTGCCATCACGTCCCACCATACCCAGCACATGGGCCTGTTGATGCTGAACCACAGGGGGGACAGCAGTCTTACATGGCACATCATTCAAAGCAGGACTACACAGTCTTGCTGACAGGGCAGGCAGGGGCTCTACAGGGCAGGCAGGCAAAGAAGCTGTTGTTGAGTTAGCCTTGGGCACACTCATATCATCATCAACTCCTACAACAGCAGCATCATGCAACAGTTGTTCAGATTGTACCACAGCACAGTCCTGGCTGGCTGGCTGGGCAACACCCTAACGGTTGGTGGCGATACGGGCGCTGCGGACACCACGGCGCATGCCCTGATCCCTAGGCCTAGAAGCCTTAGGTGGGGGCTGGGGCTCTGGCTCCTGGTCTGACTCAGAAGCACCAGACTCTGAAGGGGGCTTGGACTTGGCTTGGCCAGGCTTCTTGGCACCCTCAGGTGGGTGAGGATACCCAGACCTGCGCCGGGCCTCAATGGCCGTGAAGTGGCGGAAGGGGCATGGGTGGTTGGTCAGGTGGCCGGGATGGTTGCACTTGAAGCAGTATTGCCCAGGCAACAGGGGTTTCTTGGACCACAGCTCATCGTGTCTGGGCCTCTTGCCAGCACCACCAGAAACAGGGGGCTTAGAGCCACGCCTGCCGGGGTGGGCCTCACCTCCCAGGGCACTTGACGCCTGCACAGCATGAACACCAGAAGAACCAGCACCCTTAGCAGGTGTGGTGGTGGACAGCATGACCACGTTGCGCTGAGCCTGCTTAGCAGCCTCCATAGCCTGAGACAGTGTGGGGTCTTTAAAGTGAGCCAGGTCCTTAAGCACAGCAGGCTGTAGAGCTGAGCTGAGGCCCCTAGTGAACACCATGGCCAGCAGAGGCTGACACATGCTGTCGTTCCCTGCAAAAAGCAGGTTATTCCTGAACTCAGTAATGTATTGACCCAGGAGCATTCCTGCGGTCATCTTGATGGCACCATCAAGCAGCTTAGTTCGGGCGACGTTACAGTCATCCCGCAGGTCGTCTCCTGTATACTCGCAGAATGCAGTACGCAGGTAAGACCAGTCGGGGACGTCAGCATACAAGGCAGCATAGGACTCCTTGATGGATGGATACCAGGTGTTGCGAGCAGCGCCAGTCAGGAAAGCAGGCAGTGTTGATGCAACATCAAGGCGGCAGCGTTCACAATGACGCTCAAGGTCGTCGCAGAACGCTAAGGCTCTACGATGGGTGCTGCTGCACGCATCAGTCCACTTGTCTGGACCAGGTATAGACCTTGAACCCAAAGACAAGGGAAGAGGCAAGGCCAGAGGCGAGGGACCCGTAGGGGCGGCTCGTCCTGGGCCTGCAGCACCTGCACCAGGCTGTCTAGTCGACGCAGGAGCAGCTGCCCTGCCTGCTAGATCTGGCCTGCGAGGTGGAAGAGGAGGCGACTTCACCTGAGACGTAATTGTCGACAGGGCTTGACGCAGGGCTTCATTCTCAGCCTGAATTTGCAGCTGTTGAGCCTCCAGCTCGAGGATGTAGTCTTCGTCCCCTCCGGTGTAGCGAGGGCGTTGCTCGTCCATCTCGCCTTCTTCCATATTGCCACCAGGGGTATCCTCTGGGTTATCGTTGTCAGGATGGTCATCAGGGGCTTTAGAGCCACCTGAGAAAGTCTCAACCACGGCGTTGAACTTCGCACGCAGCTGCGGATTAGTCCGAGCAGCCTCCAGGAGCTTATCTAGCATATCGGGCTCTGAAGGAGTATTAGCTGGTGGGTCGGCTCCGGCGGGTGGCCCGCCATTGCCTGGATTGTCTGTCATGTTGCTGTACCGACGTCGGTCGGAAACCATTTGTCACGGCGTAGCCGCTGCCTTTAATCTTACAGTGTGAGCGGCATGTCCACTTAGAAATGTCCAACGCACTTCCTACTATCCACACTCTCGCACAGCAACTGAGCCCAGGTTTAGAACGGGACCCTCGGGAGTCGAACCCGAATGGTGAGCTGGTAGCAGCCCACCATTGACCTCCTCAGTCACTCTGCTAAAGTGTGGTATACGGATACGCATAAGCGCACCGTCACACTACGCAACCAGCTGGAACGCTTGCAGCACCCGCCTCATCGGGCGGCGTGGATGTCCCTCACTCCCCTCATCCTCCTCACCGCCAGCCCCCACCTCCACCCTGCCTTCCACCTCCTAGCCTTAGCCCGGGCCAAGCCAGGCGTGAGCGGCAACCTCCCAGAGGCTGGCCTGCCTGGCCTCCTACGGCGCATTGTGGCAGCCCTCCGCGGGTTGGGCTGCCCAACAGACCTCACACCGGAGCTGCCGCTGCCAGTTGGGCCAGCATGCAGCCATATCCCAGTGTGGGGCAACCCGTTGCTGGCCATGGAGGACGCTCAGCAGCCCCCTGCCCCCTTCCCACAGCAGGCGGGGGCTCAAGCTCTGCAGTGGGTGGCAGAGTGGGCTACCACAGGCTTTCAAGAGCTGGCAGCCATCCCCTCCCTCACCAACCTCAGCAGTCTCCTCCACCTCTGCCGGGTCACTCAGCCAGCGGGCCGGGGGGGCAGGGTGGGGTCCAGGGAGTGGCAGCGGGCGGTGTGGGGGGAGGAACAGGTTGCCAGGAGCATAGCAGTGGCCGTTAGAGACAATCCAGCCCGCTGCGCTACAGGCCTCTTCGCCATGTGGGCCCGCTTGCCCACCGGTTGGCAGCAAGAGGTGGCACGGCAAGCTCCCTTGCCAGCCCCGGCGGACCCCCAAGCTCTGCAAAGGGTGGCAGTAGCCATGGTGATGGACCGGCTAGGTTGGCTGCCTAAGGGCCCCCCCACGGGCAGGGCGCCAGCCCCCTCCCCCATCCCCATCCTTGAGGGTGCCACGGTCAAGTGCCTCACCCGGGTCCTTATGGAGCCGGTCACCATGCTGCGGGCGGAAGCCAACGCTCGTTTTGTCAAGGACGCCCTGGCTGGGATGTGGTCCCCTCCCCCTCCACTTACCTCCGCCCCCCATCTACCCCTCCCCTCCTCACCCCCCGCCACCCAAGCTCATGGGGAAGCTTGGCTTGCCTCACGGCTCCCCTCCCTGTGGAAGCTACCCTGGCTCAACTCTTCAAAGGAGGTCATGTGGCGCCTAGTAGTCAACGGGGTCCCTTGTGCAGGGGGTCTCAACATCGGCATGGCCTGCCCGTGCGGCTGGGTTCCTGTGCGGGATCCTTCACTCCGAGGGCAGGCCAGGGCTGATGCTCAAGGCAGTGCCATGAGGCGCCACACTTTCTGGGACTGCCCCCTAGCTTGTGCCGTTGTGCGCGAACTGCGCCGGGCCCTGCCCCCTGCTGTTCACCTCCACACCGCGCATGTCTGGCTGGCCATGTCACCTTGCACCACCCATGTCCACCAGGGTGTGTGGGATGTGGTCTGCTTGGCTGCCTTGGGAGCCATGTGGCGTGGTCGGCGGGTCTGGTGGGCCCGGCAGCTAGCTGCTAGGGATCATGATGAAGCCCATGCCCTACGTCAAACCTCCTTGGATGAGCTTTGGCACCTGGCTGACGCCCTACCTGATACCACCCCTGCCTTGTCCCTATGTGACAGAGTGTGCCGCTATGTTGTAGGCGACTTCTGGTCTCAAGTGCAGGACTTTGTTGCTTTGCACACCATCCCCCACAACTGGCCTGCTGCGAACTCCATTCCTCACAATCACCCTTTCATTTGCACCCATGGTGACGGCCAAGCCAGGCAGCTACGCACCCACCTGCCTGACATTGGAGCCATAGAGGACATGCTACCTGTTGATTTGGACTGATTTGGACTGACCTTCCCCTAGCCTAACTTAGCCTTGGGGGTAGTCTTCTTGTCTTGCTTCCCTTGTCTAGCTGGGCCTCCTAGTAGGCAGTGGTGGGGACGCTAAGGACGCCATTTAGAGCTTTGTGCCTTGTCCTTGCTGTTTGTCACCTAGTGTAGTCTGGGTAGCGTGTGGCAGCCTGACAATCGCTAGGCCTCCCCCTGTACTCCCTTTGTGCCCATGAGGGCTGCTTGCTCGGTGTGAGCGTTTTTGCCCCAAACAGTGTGACGGTGGCCCTGCCACTGGTGCTGTAAGGCCTCTCTCTCTTGTAAAGTGCGCACCTCTGGAAGAGATTGCCGCTTCGCGTCGTCTGGGCTGTCTCGTGAATGCGAGCCGTCGCGGGACGCGGGTTACACGTGTAGTGTGAGATTTGGCAGGTTAAAGACTAGCGACATTGCGTTCGCAAGTACAACTGGTTCGATCCCAGGGAGCCCCGTTCTAAGCTCTAGCCATTCTCGCAACACACCGCTGTAACCCAACACCCTAGTCGGAAGTCACCGCCTCGACTGGACCGGCCTTCGAGCTTGTGTCAAAAGGTCATCTGACGTTGCGTCCCCGCACGTTACAGCTGGTTTCCGACCCCGAGCATTTAAGCTCGCGGTCCAGTCAACATGACTTCAACTACCCAAAATGTCGCTTCGGCGAATAAGACCAATGGCGCCTCTGGCGTTCTTCCTCCAGCTGCAGCTGTTGTAGCTACAGCGGAGACGGGTCCCGCATATGGTGCGGCACCGGAACCGGGCGAGGTAATTGCAGGAGTTTTGCATTCGCAGGAGCTTTGCAGGTCGATGGAAAAGATATGCTGGTCGATATTGGATTGGTCCAGTTCGACAGTCATTCGACCCCAAATCGCCTCACTTCTGCGGCAGCTGGTCGCGGCCGGTACAAGGGTGAGTCCTCCTGCGGCTAAGCGTGCTGCTGGTGTTGCTTCGCTCCCAGTCAGCCCTAGACCAGCAAGGAGGCCTGTCGCTGTCGCACATGTCTCGACATTGCTAGCCAAGCCTCTGTCGGACGCATTGCGTGCATTGCAACACTTGTATGCCGCTCTGCAAAAGCTTGATGTGCAGAGCGATGTTGCCTCGATGTCTGCTGGCACTTCGAACCCTCGCACGCTTGCTGCTGTCCGGGAAAGGTATGCCGGTGTTCACCCCGCTGCTGCACCCCTGCCTGCTGTTGCCACTGTCACTGCTGGTCATTACTCCAACTCATGTCGCGGGTTGCCCGTGACTGAGCGGTGGACTGCTGCCGGTTCGGCCTCTGGCCGCCGTGCACTGTCCGGAGGACCCAGTAGCACATTGTGTTGCACATGGCCTTGACCCTGTCCTTGCTCTGCCCTCATATCTGCTTGGCTTGGACTGCATGACAGATGTCATGTTGGTCAGTGTGGTTTAACGTGGTCCTGCTGCCAAGGACCTGCATGCCCATGTGGCCCCCACTGTGGATGATGCCATTCGTGCAGCCATCACCAACCACAAGGCCCTTGTGGCTGCTGCTGGCTCTGGTGTGCATCCTGCCTGACGGTGCCCGGTTGCTGTTGTGCACCATGTGGCCCAGGCACAACATGGGGTTTTGCGGTTGGCCAGGTACCCTCTCCCACCTCCTGATTGTCATACCATGAGCTCATGTGATAGTGAGGGTTCCCCTAGTTTGTGTTGCTGACATGGTGGACTGCATGTCATGTCACACCACATGTCATGTTACACATGGGCTGAATACACTGAGGCATGCCTTGTGTGTGAACCTGCTCATGTGCCTTTGCTGGTCACCTGAATGAGCACCCTGCACGTGTCCTGTGTGACACTGGTGCTACCCACAGCTTTGTCAGTGCATCATTTGTTGCTGCACATGCTGTACCTGTCCACATGTTGAAGCACATGCAAGAGTGGCATGCTGCCAACAACACTGTGTTGAGCTGTTCCCAGTTTGTCAAGGCTGAGCTGAGATTGCCAGGTGTTACTGTACCCTGCCAACTCAATGTCATGCCTTCCCTCTTGCCAGACTTTGATGTCTTGCTAGGGAATGACTGGTTGAATGAGCATGAGGCCGTGATGTCATACCAGGACAAGACACTCAGCCTGGCATGTGACAAGAGTGAGCCAGTAGTGCTGCCATGTCCTTCTGCTGGTGTGTCTCAGTCAGGGCAGTCTGCTGTAAGCAACCCTGCCTCTTTCCTGGTCAATGCTCTACGTGCAAAACCCCCTCTGGCTTCTGCAAAAGTTGCTGCCAGGTGGTTACGAAAAGGAGGCACAGGTGTCCTGGCCCTGATCACTGTGGACAATTCAAGTACCCCTGATCCAGCTCCAGCTGAACCTGACCTACCTCCAGGTGTGTCCCAGGCACTCAATGCTTTGCTGGATGAGTATGCTGATGTGTTTGCACCCATCACATCTCTGCCACCTGAGCGTCCTGTGGGCCATGCCATCCCTCTTGTGCCTGATGCACGACCCTCTGTGGTACCTCAATACCGCATGAGTCAGGATGAGCATGCTGAGCTGAAGAAGCAGGTGCAGGACCTACTTGCCAAGGGCATGATAGAACCAAGCTCCAGTCCTTTTGCTGCTCCTATCCTGTTTGTCAAGAAGAAGTCTGGTGAGTTACGCATGTGCCTTGATTACCGTCAGCTCAACAAGATCACCATCAGGGATCAGTATCCACTGCCCAGGATTGATGACTTGTTTGATAAGCTGTCAGGCTGCACTGTGTTTTCTTCCCTAGACCTTCAAGCAGGTTACAACCAGATCAGGATCACCCCTGAAGATGTGCCCAAAACGGCCTTCAGGACCCCTGACGGCCACTACCAGTTCAAGGTACTGTCATTTGGGCTCTGCAATGCACCTGCTACATTCCAGCGTGTCATGAATGATGCCTTTGCACCAGTCCTGAACCAGTGTGCCCTGGTGTACCTGGATGACATCTTGGTCATGTCCAAATCTGTGGACGAGCATTTGAAGCATCTCAGAAAGGTCTTTGATCTCCTGAGGCTCAACAAGCTCTTTGCCAAGCAGTCCAAGTGTGAATTCATGCGTACCACGCTGAAATTCCTTGGCCATGTCATCTTTGCTGGTGCTATTGCTGTGGACCCTGAGAAAATCAAGAGCATTTCTTCCTGGCCTGTGCCTCAATCCCTGCAACAGCTCCAGTCATTCCTAGGTGCTGCTAATTTTGTGCGCAAATTTGTGCATAATTTCAGTGTCCTAGCTGCACCTCTCACAGATCTGTGTGGCCAAGCTGGTGACTCATTTCTGTGGCACAATTGGCCTGCTGATGAGCTGAAAGCCTTTGCTTCCCTCAAAGCTGCTGTTGCCCAGGTCCCCATGCTACGTCTACCTGATCACACCCAGCCCTTCCAGGTCTACTGTGATGCCTCACTCCAAGGAGTAGGAGCAGTCCTGATGCAAGATGGCTACCCCCTTGCATACCTCAGCAAGAAGTTATCTTCTGCTGAGCGTAACTACACCACTGGTGAGCAAGAGCTTCTTGCCCTCATCACTGCATGCAAGGAGTGGAGGTGTTACCTTGAGGGTGTACCATTCACACTCTTCACCGATCATAAGCCTTTGACTGCTCTGCCCACCCAGAAGGTGCTGTCTAGACGTCAGGCTAGGTGGATGGAGTTCCTGTCACGGTTTACATTTGACCTGCAGTACCTGCCAGGTGATGCTAATCCTGCTGACCCACTGTCCCGGATACCTGCTGGACCCCAGGACTGTGCCATGGTGTGTGTTGTTACCACCCGGCGGCAAGCTAAACAGTCTTTGGAGAGGGGGGAAGTGCGTGTGGCGCAGGCTCTGCCCCAGGTTCCACCTGTGGGTACTCCCTCAAATGCCCCCACTGCCGTTGATGCTTTGGCCCCCCGGCCCACAGTGTCTGATAACCCTGTTGCTGCTCACCATAGTAGGCTCCCTGAGCTTGAGGCCCCATCTGCTGCTGACACCTCAGTGCACTATCCTGCAGCTCCTGCCCACCCATTGGAACTGGCTGATCACCTGGTCCATGGTTACCGGCTTGACCCTGCGTTTACTGCTGAAGCTGATCTGTCTGGCATGTACATGGACGACCATGGCCTGTGGCGGCGCACTGGCAAGGGCACAGTGATGGTTCCCAATGACCTTGAACTGCGTGAGTACATTCTGCATGAAATGCATGATGCTGCCTATGCTGGTCATGTGGGTATAACCAAAACCCTTGAGAGGCTGTCACGAGTGTTCTACTGGGACACCATGCGTGCTGATGTCAGGCACTATGTCACTACCTGTGATGCCTGCCAGCGTGACAAGTCCTCCACACTGAAGCCTGGTGGCTTACTCAACCCACTGTCCATTCCAGATTACCGTTGGGAGTCAGTGTCAATGGACCTGATCACCAAGCTGCCATCTGCTTCACATGGGTTTGATGCCATCTGTGTCTTTGTTGACAGGCTCAGTAAAATGGTGCACTTTGTGCCCTGCAAGGAGAGCATGAATGCCAAGGGCTTTGCCCGTCTGTTTGTTGACAATGTCTTCAAACTGCATGGCCTGCCAAAAGACATGGTCTCTGACCGTGGGCCCCATTTCCACAACACTTTCTGGCACCATGTGCAGAAGTTGCTGGGCATGAGAGGTTCCCTGTCTTCCTCCTATCACCCTCAGTCTGATGGCCAGACTGAGAGGTACAACCGTGTGTTGGAAGAGATGCTACGTCATTACATCTCTCCCACCCAAGCTGATTGGCCTGACTATCTGTCACTTGCTGAGTTTGCTGTGAACAACTCATGGCAAGAGTCCATCAAGTCTACACCGTTCCTGGTTAATACCGGACAGTCCCCCATTACCCCTATGCTACACTCTCTACCTGACAAGGGGCGGTGCCCTGAAGGCCTGTCCTATGCTACTTGGTGGCAGGAGGCTGTGGCTAAGGCCAAGCTATGCATGCAGGCTGCTCAGCAACGTCAAGCTGCCTATGCCAACCAGGACCGTCGAGATGTGCATTACAAGGTGGGTCAAATGGTCCTGCTCAGCATTAAGAACATGAGGTTGAAGCCAGGCAAAGCACGTAAGCTGCTGCCACGTTTTGTGGGCCCCTTCAAGGTGCTTGACTTGGTTGGTCAGGTTGCAGTGAACCTGCAGCTGCCTGCCTCCATGTCACGTCTTCACCCTGTGTTCCATGTGTCACTCATCAAACCCTACACTGGCACTGATGTGGGCTTCATGCCTCCGCCTGTTGAGTGGCTTGATGAGGAGCCTGTGTACTATGTTGAGCGTCTGCTGGACCACAGACATGTGCATGCAGGAAAGGCCAAGGAGTACCTGGTGCAGTGGGAAGGCTATGATGCCGACCACAACACCTGGGAGCCACGTTCCAACTTGGTTGGCTGTGACAAGATCCTGGCTGAGTACAATGCAGCTCACAACCTGAAGTAAGTCCTAGGCCATGCATGCTGGTATGCTGCTGGACTATGGCATTCTCAGCATGCTTGTACCTCTGGTCAGCTGCTACCTGTGTGGTTATGGTTTCCCTGTGTCTAGTCGGCACGATGGTCTTTGACCGCTCCCTAAGCTATGACCTGGTGCGCCCTTTGGGTTGCCCAATAGCTAAATCAGCATGCTGTAGGCAATGCGAGTCACGTGGTTTTACCCGTGGCGGAACGGAAGCCCCTTTGGAGGGGGAGGAATGTAAAGTGCGCACCTCTGGAAGAGATTGCCGCTTCGCGTCGTCTGGGCTGTCTCGTGAATGCGAGCCGTCGCGGGACGCGGGTTACACGTGTAGTGTGAGATTTGGCAGGTTAAAGACTAGCGACATTGCGTTCGCAAGTACAACTGGTTCGATCCCAGGGAGCCCCGTTCTAAGCTCTAGCCATTCTCGCAACACACCGCTGTAACCCAACACCCTAGTCGGAAGTCACCGCCTCGACTGGACCGGCCTTCGAGCTTGTGTCAAAAGGTCATCTGACGTTGCGTCCCCGCACGTTACATCTCTCCCCATGCAGCAGGTGTGGTTCAGTAGCTACAAACTTCCCTCTTCTTGCGAGAGGCCGGGGGATCGACACCCGCAAGGGGTCAGAAGTACTTGGCGTAATCGATCTCTCTTGAGGGCAGTGCCCGCCATCGTGCGGGGTGGGAGCTGGAGTGGAGTAGGCTAATTTCCTATGAAGCTCAGGAGGGTAGACACGTTTCCGAGCCGGGGCGTGTCGTGCTGTGAGAGCGCCCTTTAGGCATACGTCAGCCCGCGGGGGCCCCTCCCATGGTGTGAAAGACCAGAAGCGGCGCGCGGTTCCTTAGTGCACGCCCCCCGAAGCTTCGGGGGGAGTAGTCTTTCTTTTTTTTTTTTTTTTTTTGTGGTTGCAGGTCAACAAAGCAGGCACAGAAGCTGTGGCCGGACCGCATCCTGGCCCTGGCCTATGGGGCAGCTGGCTTCAGCGGCAGTGGAAGCATTGGCTGCAGGGGTGTCCCAGTCAGCCAGATGCAGAAGGAGGCAGTGAAGCAGTTCAGGCCAGAGCGTGTGGTGCTGGTGGATGAGTTCCGCACTAGCCGGGTCAGCTCAGCCGACAACACCCCCAGCGAGACCCTCCTTGACACGCCGCCTGAGTCCTTCAGGTGAGGGGGTTGAGGATAGGGGGTTGTTGGCAGGGTTGGGAGGTGGCGGAGTCAAGGTGACTATAGTAGGTGACTATAGTAGGTAGGATCAAGATGAGACATCTTACAAACATGCATTGCCCCATGTGTCCATGCAGGTGGCTGCGGCCAGTGAAAAGCATGGCAAAACGTTCCCAAGTCCGGGGCCTGATGTGCTCAACAAGCATCAACAACATCACCAGGTAAGCATTGACCCAAACCTACACATGTGCATGACATGAGCATGTCCCACATGACATGACCCATGAATTGACGTCATGCATCTCCCACTCCCATGTGCAGGTTCTATGACCGGGACGTGTCAGCCGCGCTGAACATCCGCCGCTGTGCAGTCGGCCCAGGGCCACGTCCCACTGAGCTGTGCTACTGGATTAACCGCCCAGCCATGCCAAAGCCAGGCCAGCCAGGCCAGGAGTGGGTGGAAATCCCCGACAAGCCCCTGTTGCGCAAGTGGCAGCGCCAGTTGCAGCAATAGCCAGCTACAGCTCAAGACAATCCCAACATTAAAAAACAAGGAACCCCTCACAAAGGGGATGTGTGTGGCACAGGCACTGGCACAGGCACACACACCAAAAGGCTAAGCTGAAGTGGGCATTAGGCACACTGTCAGTAGCCTTTACAATGATGAGCTCGCAGCTTGGTTCGATTCCAACTCATGCTTTATTTTGGTGTAGCATGAGGGCTGTGGGGCTCAGGAGTTGTCGCAGAATTCACAGGAGTTGTCGCAGAATTAATCCTAACCCTAAGTTATCCTAACCAGAATTAATCCTAACCCTAAGGGCCTAACCCTAACCCTTAACCCTAACCCTAACCCATTCACACTGCGTCGCGTCGTCAGTTTGCTGCGGGGCGTCTAGCCTTTCGTCAAGCTTTGCGGCTTACCGGTTGCACCCGGTGCGGGAGAGACGGGGCGCTTGCGTTTCTTATTCGGCGACTTCTCAGGAACTTAGCAACACTATCGAGTGGCCGTGCTTGGGGATACATCAGACCATCATCAACCCGGAGTGCCGGCAACTGCGGATGTGATTTCCTTTACACATATAAATATGTTTCTTTTCTTTCATTTGTTCTGACAGACACTGACTGGGAAGCTACCTCCTTGTCCCTGCTGGGAAGCGATTGAAACCTGGTCGTTGTACAGACTGCACGGGCTGGGCCACACATCAAAGTCAGTCTCTGGGGCTGTCAGCCTGTCGTGGTCGTAGATAGACCTGGACAAGCAATCGTGATACACAATGATGCTAATGTAATAGGTTGATAACCAATGTAAACATGCAACTTCAGACTGTGCGCACAAGGGGTTGAAACATGCGATTTCAGACTGAGGGACAGAGGGTTGAAAGATGCATGCAAACATCGTAGCTCACCTCTGCTTGTCGTGGTTTGCAATCTGCACACTGGAGGTGAAGCCAACCTTCGCATTAGCATTCTGGTACTGCTGACTGCTTCTGCAAGCACAAACGCTTTGTGGACAACCCTCGCGTAAGAAGCGCAAGAGGGTTTAAACCCTAAAGATAGCAAGAAGCTAGGCTGTGCTTGCTGTACTTGCTGTGGGTGAGTTGTACCCTGCCTTTGACCGTGACCCTGTGCTCGTTTGGGGACCGTGACTTTGACCTCATGGCGAAGATAGCATGTAAAGGAGTGCATGATGGCTTGGCCAAGGAGGTCCAGCGTGTTAACATAGGCCTCACCCAACCCTTGGCAAGCTGGGCAAAAACAATGTAAGATTGGGCACCCGAGTAACAAGGAGCAGTGCTACGGGCCATGTGAAGTCAGGCTAGATCAATTGATCATCGATGTCTGAAGCAAGGTCTGATGCAAGTCCTATCCATTGCAAGGTGCAATGCTCCACCTGGCACTTTTTATAGCATTTATTTAAGGAATGATGCATGCAAGCCTGGGCTTTGTGATTGGGATTGGGATAAGCAAGGGCATGGATCTCTAAGGCCACATGAGTAGTGCCACATAGTTCATTGTGATTGGGGTTGGAGATAGCAATGGTATAGATCCCCCTACGACCAGTTCAGGGCTTCATATCAGTAGTGCCACATAGCTCACGTTGACTACAGCTGGTATGCAGCGTCAGACATTCTTGCCGCCTTGGGAGGTCCCAGGCAGCTCCTGGCCTGGCTGTGCTGGCGCCACAGGGTAGCCGTACACCGGCACAGCCTGCACAGCAACAGGGTCAAGGACTGCAGACAGTGGCCAGCTGGGGCACAAGGCAGCAGCAACTGACAGCAGGCTAGCATGTCCTTGCCATGTTGGCAAATGACCCTCATAGCATAACACAATCCAAGATGAGTGGGGATCATGATGACATAATAAAGCAGCTGTTACGTGCCACAAGACAAGTGCTGGCTGGGCGGGCAAACACAACTCATTCAACATGGAACAACATGTTTGACTGTGGGTAATCTCACTCAGCTACTACAAACAAGTTGAAGCATCCTCGATCGCACCCTTGATGACTACAAACCCCACACCAGTGGCACGTTAACTCAAACAACTGGAGACCACTGGGCACCTCATCAGGGCTGGCTGACAGGGTGTGTGCAACAAGGGCCTGCAACAGGAGGCCTGCAACAAGGGCCTGCAGTTTGGACATGTTGTTACTTTTGATGAGGTGCCCAGTGACCAGCACTTACTTTCACACAATCGTGTATTTTTCACGGGAAACCCAAGTTGCTTGAAAAGGCCACCGCCCGTCGCACTGCGCATCGCGTGATGGCTAAGAAGAAGCACAAGAAGGACCCGGGAAAGAAACAGAAAGGCGGTGTTGCGTGCCTGCCGCAAGGTGGTGTGCAGGCCCAGGGGCACAGACCAGCTGCGGGGCAGGGTGGTGCTTGTGGATGAGCACCGCACCAGCCGGGTCAGCTCAGCAGTGAATGGCAAGCAGCCCTGTGAGGTGGAGCTGAACACACTCAGTGCCACAAGGCCTGCAGGCTGGAAGCCCCCAGCAGGGCAGGTGGAAGAGCGCCTGGTGCGCCCAGCATGGAGCCAGGAGCGTGGCCAGCCAGTGCGGGGCCTGATGTGGTGCCCTGTAGTGGCCCCCCGCAAGCCCCCACAGGCCCCACGCAGCAGCCAGGCAGCCACACAGCCAGCAGCCTCAGAGCCAGGGCCCAGCACTCCCCCTCCAGCCAAGCGCAGCAAGCCGGCATCTGAGCCCACCAAGGGCAAGGGCAAGGGCAAGGCTGCCAAAGCCAAAGCCAAGCCAGCACCACAGCCAGGCAGGTGGCTGGACAGGGACTGCAATGCAGCATTGAACATGCAGCGCATTGGGGAGAGCAAGTGGCGCCCACTGGAGCTGTGCTACTGGCCAGACCAGGGAGCTCTGCCAGCCAAGGGCAAGGAGTACCCTGGCCTGGGCTACAAGCGGGTGCGAGACAAGCCCCCCAAGGCCCAGGAGCAGCAGCAGCAGCCTGCTGAGGCACAGTAATGTGTGTGCCCCCCCCTCTTGAGCTGTCATCAGCTTACAATTAGTGCATGTTTTGTCATGCCAACTCTACATCATAGCCCTCGGGTCAGGCAATAGTGTAGGTGGTAGGCGGGCTCATGTGCCATGTGCACTGGGTTTACTCCACACAGCCACACTTTTTGAGTCGGATCTAGTTAGTGGCTGCTTGTGGCTGATAGTGGCTGCTAGTAGGTACTTCTGATCCGGCTCAAATGGTGGCCCTAGTGAGGGACAAGAGGGCTGACAGGGTGTTGCGTGCAACTTGTGTGCTGGAACTGTGTGACCCAGGCTTTGGTGCAGGCTCCACGCTCAGCAGACAGCCAATGGTCAAGCATGTGCCAGAAGTGTGAGGTTCAGCTTGCCTGCATGACGCAAGCCCACACTCCAGCAGTGCTTGACACCATGTGGTGAATACTGTGTGCTCATGACGATGAGGCCAATGACAGCGAGCATCGCTCACCAATGCAGCATCAGAGGCTCGTCACTACAAAGTGAGGTTCTGTTGGTGTTTTGGAGTCATGGTCGCTACACAGTGCTTGCAGCCGCACCTGGACGACTTGTGGGTACTGCGCCCCATACTGAGGAGGGGGGCCCCCAGGAGCGTATTGAGGAGCGGCAGGGTGCGCCACTGGGTACGGAGAGACAGCGCTGTTGTATAGCGGTGGCTGCGGGGAGAGGTCATTATGACAGGAGCGCAGTCGGGCAAGGGTAGTGTGATGTTTGGCAGTAAAGCTGCAAGGCCAAAAACACAGTGATGAAATGGGGCAATCTCTGCTGCAGGGCACTGATGGTGCTGGCCAGGCTTAGGCTCCTGGCTCAAAAGGCAGGGCATGTCAGGCACCTGGGTGGCAGCGCTCGCCATGCCAGGGTGCGGTTTGGAGCAGCAGCAGAAGTATGAGGTGCAGAGCGCCCCCACAATCCAGAGTACAACTCCAGCAATGATGAGGCTGGCATACGTCACATAGTCACAGTCAATGATGTCCATGCAGTACTGCGTATCATTGTCGTATGCTCTCAAGCAATCCTGCAGGGCAACCATGTACAGCCATGTGCTGTCAGAGAATCAGACAACCCACAAGGCAATGTCATGTGGCGCCATTCACCGCTATATGCATTGGGCTCTATGGACATACCCGAGTCCGAGCCAAGCATTTGTTGCCCGTGGAGCCAGCGATTGCTCCAACTGCATGGCCATTTTGCTTAGTGCAGGAGTCGAGCTTTTTGCGAAAAAGGATGAAAGCAATTGCGCTTACCTATGACGAGAATCTTGCCGACAGCAAGCAGAGAAAAGACGATGGCCCATACCACACGATTACTTGTTGTTTGGAACCCCCAGTAGCAAGCCATGGCGCGAGCAACGCTTACAACGAGCGGAAGTGACGATGGGGGAGAACACAGAAACATATCAGCATGGGAATTGACGGTTGACAGACAGAAACTGCCCAGAAGCTAATGCTCACATCTCAAGTTTTTGACAAGTATCTCTTCCTTTCGACTACAAGCCCAGCTTCTGTAACCCTGGAACCATCTTGCTACTCAAAAATAGAATCCTGCAGCACAGCTCGGTGGGACGTGGCCCTGGGCCGGCTGCACAGCGGCAATTCTTGAGCGCGGCAGCAGCCACACTGCCTCTTCCAGCATCTGCCTGCCCATGGGACGCCCTTGCAGCCAATTGGGATGAGCAGAAGCCATAGAAGGCAGCTGCCACATAGGCCCGTGCCAGGACGCGGTCTTGCCACGCCGCTTGGCCTGCTCCACAGTATGTAACCACACAGGGTAAGACAGTTGGCACACAGCCGCCAGAAGGACTTACAACTGAGAGCAGTCACCAACCTCGGGCAACTAAGGGCGCAGGGGTCTACTCAGGTCAAGATAGAGTACATCTCAGCCTAACATAACTCATTCAACATGGAACAGCATGTTGGACTGTGGGCAATCTCACGGTGCGTTTCCAATAGGCTGCATGGGAGCTGGAAGCTGGGAGCGGAGCCGCATGGGCCCATGCACCGATTTGGTGTTTCCATTGCGCTAATCCTGGGAGCTTGGAACAGCATGGACCCTTTTGGCTGCATTTTTACAAGTTTGCAACACGACTCTTGGTGGGCTGGTGCTTTGCAAGCCTATGATCTCTGCCTATTGCAGGTTGTGGTGCAACTCTGCTTAGAACAGGTGGCTGCAGTTTGCAGGACTACAGGTTCGCTCTTTCCCGTTAGCTGGGGTGGTGGCGAGGAGGAAGGTGGCAAGCAGAGTAGCAAGTAGCAAGCAGCGTAGCAAGTAGCAAGCAGCGTAGCAACCAGAGTAGATGTGCACGGCAAGCTAAGCTAATCTCCGCGTTAGCGGGGCGAGGCAAGTCAGACTAGCTAAACATTCTCCGCAAAGCGAGCAAAGCAAGTTAAAAGTTAAAGCAGGTGCAGGCAAGCAGCAACTTTGCAGGCACTCAGGTTTAGAAGCTGAAGGTTGCTCCGCAATGTTGAGGTTGCGATAGAACTGCCTTGTGCCGTTGTCTCCTCAGCGATGTTGCCAGTGGACCGATACGGGGCACAGGCGCGCAGAGCAGCGCAGAGCAGCGCAGAGCAGAGCTCGCAAGACAATTGAATTTGAAATGCAGCTCCAAGCGCCCCATGTTCTCCGCGCCTGGCTCCACTGGGCTCCCAGCATGGGATCCATTGGAGCCAGGAGGCCCTTTTGGGAGGACATGCGCAGGCCATGGGGGCTGCATGCCTAGCTCCCATCTCCAAGCATTGGAAACGGGAGCGCGGAGGAGCCGCATGGAGGCCGCATGCACCGTGTTTGGCTCGAGCTCCCAGCTCCCAGCTCCCGCTCCAACGCCTCCATGCAAAAAAGTGCCATGCAGCTCCCAGCTCCCAACTCCCACGCATTGGGAACGCACTGTCACTCAGCTACAACTCAAGTGTGGCGTCCTCGGTCGCACCCTTGATGACCACAAACCCCACACCGGTGGCACGTTCGCTCCAAGCAACTGGAGACTACTGGGCACTCCATCTATAGTAACACCCATATTGTTTTTTGAAATTTTTTGTTTTTAATATGTTTTATTTCAGTCGGTTTTTAATTTAGATATGATAAGCAGTTAATTAAGTAAATACTTATATAGTAAAAGCAATAAAAAGTCCCTGATTTGACGTCTTTTATTACTCTGAGTAATACGTCTTTGGCGAATCGCCCAGCACTGGTCATGTGTATGAAGGTAGTCAGTCAGTCCAACACAGTGCGGAAGGTACCGTACTGATACGCCTTGTTGGTCACCAAATCATTTCGTCACAATACTGTATCACCAATTGTTTGAGCATGGGATTTGGGTGAAAAATTCCTTGAGCATGAGATGTTTTTCGTCACCAAATTGTATCAGCAGTTGTTTGAGCATTAGCTTTGGGTTTTCTCCGGATCAGCGTAGCACCAACAAGGCGTATCAGTACGGTAGTCAATTAGTGTGGAGAGGGTGAGGTCTGTGGTGCCCAGGGAGGCTTGCCTAGGAGGAGGTCAGGAGCCAATGCTGCATCATGCATACACGACTGCATGACAGTCGGACAAATCCGGACAGTAAGCTATTTCCTCACAGCACCTTGACCCTCACTCGGGCCTTAATTGCCGTGGACCACACAGCGTGGGCCACTAAAACAGGGTGTTTTGTATGTGTGGAGTTCCCATGCACTTGGCACTCCACCAGCCAAGGGCAAATAGTACCCTGAGCTGGGCTACAAGCGGTTGCGAGACCGGCCACCCAAGGCCCAGCAGCAGCAGCAGCAGCAGCAGCAGCTGTCTGTTGCGGCACAGTATTGTGTCCCCCCCTTTGAGGTGTCATCAGCTTACGATCAGCGCATGTTTGTCATGCAAAACCAAGACTACAGACTTGTCACAGGGGTCAGGCAATAGTGTAGGTGGTAGGCACCCATGCCATGTGCATGGGAACATAACTCTTCACAGCCAAACACCGACCTGACTGGTCCCTAGTGGTCCAATTCCATTGTAGGTGAGGGACGAGGTGCTGCTGGCAGCAACCCACAGTGGGCTCCAGTGGTAAGACTGGGTCATGTGTGATGAAGGTAGTCAGTCAGTCCAACACAGTGCGGAAGGTAGTCAATTAGTATGGATAGGGTGAGGTCTGTGGGGACCATGGAGACTTGCCTAGAAGTAGGTCCAGGAGCCGATGCTGCATCATGCATACACCAATGCGTGACAGTCGGACAAATTCCCATGTTCCCATGCACATGACATACATCCGCTCCTCACGTTGCTTTCCTTGATGCGTACGAGGACCTGCGCTGGCAGGAACAGCAGCTATGTGAGGTCACACAGCGCGAAGCTCACAGCACAGCACAGTTGCAGCGGACCACACCATGACGAACCTTTTGCGAGAGTTTTGTCGGGCGCGGCTTTTGCTTGGCGGTGCTCTTCCGCTTCATCGGAGGCATTGCGCCGCTAGTCTTACACCGCTAATGGCTCTTACCTGCTCATCGTAGCGGAGCGAGCCTACAACTAGCAGACTGCCCATTCCCATCTGTTACAGACTTACAGACTTTCGCTTCTCCAGGCTGTGTCGTTAGTGCCTTGACAACACTGCTGCCAAACTACTATCGTTACTAGCATCCAAGCTTACGGAATTGCAAGAGCTACCAAGCAGGCCGGAAGTAAACAAAGCAAGGTTAGTCCATATTCCAAGGGCAACACCTGATCCCCATAGCCCTCCTACCCCAAGATGCAGTAATAAGTATGCATAAGCCCTGCCAATCAGTGCGCCATCCTTTCAGGACTGCTAGCTGTTGCCCTACCGTGACCTCCTGCTCTCACACATCCTGCTCTCACACATCCTGGCGCCTTTACCTTGACTCGGACCTTCATTGCCGTGGACCACAAATCCCAGCATGCTGATTTCTGCATGTAGCTGTCACCAGGGACTGCCTAGTCTGCCTGGCATTGGCAGCTCAGTGAGCACAGCCCCAGCCTGACTACACAGCATAATGCATCGAGCGCTGGTCGGGCAGGCCGGCCAGGTCAACTGGTCGCCAGAGCGCCTTTATGAGGCCTGAGTCCCGGTGGACACCAGCTTCTGCTGCTCCTGCCTTGCCAGATCTCCAGAGATCTGGCTCACAAGCTTGGCTGCCTCGTGGATGTCCAATGCCAACTTCCGGTCAGCTTCTGAAACCCGTTCCACTCTGGCCAGCCTTTCTGCCCTCTGAGAGCAGCAGTGTTGACACTCACAGAGAATAAGAGATGTGGGGTGTAACCTGGCTGGTGTGGCAAGTGTTACTTGCAGGAGCCAGAGTCGGGTCAGGCAGTGCCACTGAGTGCCATTGAGGCTGGGCCGCCCAGCTGAGCTTACCTCAGCCAGCGCAAGCGCATCTTGTTTCATTCGGTTAGCAACCTCAACCATCTGTAGAAAACAGAAAGAATGTGTTGTAAGATACACCTGGTCATAAGCTGTACTGGCATCCTGCTTGTTGGCCTTGGCTCACCTGAGATTGAGGGACCATGGCCATAGGGTCCTGAGAACTCAGGCTCAGCAGCTTGCCTGTGCTCTTACTCAGCCGTTCTGCTGCTCCCAGCATGTCTTGCAGGCTAGCTGATGTTTGAGTTTCAAATGTGGCATCGTCTGGGCTAGCGGGTAGGTCAAGGGTGGTCAATTGCCCTTGCAGCTCATCATAGAATGTGCTTGGTGCCTCCGCTATGGAAGCAGGCGCAAACGACATCCACAGGGCGACTCCGGTGGCCAGAGCTTGCTGGACATTGAAAGCCGATGCGGTGCACCTAGATGCTTGACGCGATGCCCGCCTGGCAGCCACGCTGCGCAGCGCTGTTTTGCTGCACGTCAACATTGTAATTTGCACTCCAGCACATTGATTTTGCTGCACGTCAGCATTAGTATGTATTTTTACAAAGGAGCATTGACCTATGTCGTTGCAGGTGGCTGCGGCCAACGTTCAGCAAGGCCAAGCAGTCCCGTGCCAGGGGCTTGATGTGCTTAACAAGCATCATCGGGCCGTAAACTGTGTTGCAGTATGGGGAACCCTCTACACTGCTCCACAGTTCCACGTGGATGCGCTAGGGGTGATTACCCATAACCCAATAGCTTGCATGCAGACTGTTGAATGTGATGGAGCTGGGCTGGAGTAATGCATCTGTATCTTATAGTCCCCCACAATGCCCCCACAATGCCCCGGCTGCACCAGCACTTGTGTATTTTCACACAACCGTGTATTTTTCACGGGAAACCCAATTTGCTTGAAAAGGCTCCTCCCTCCACTCCCCCTCCAGCCAAGCGCAGCAAGCCGGCAGCTGAGCCCACCAAGGGCAAAGGCAAGGCCCAGGGCAAGGCTGCTAAAGCCAAGCCTGCCCCACAGCCAGGCAGGTGGCTGGACAGGGACTGCAATGCAGCGCTGAACATGCAGCGCATTGGGGAGAGCAGGTGGCGGCCGCTGGAGCTGTGCTACTGGCCAGACCAGGGAGCTCTGCCAGCCAAGGGCAAGGAGTACCCTGGCCTGGGCTACAAGCGGGTGTGAGACAAGCCCCCCAAGGCCCAGGAGCAGCAGCAGCAGCCTGCTGAGGCACAGTAGTGTGTGCCCCCCCCTTCTTGAGCTGTCATCAGCTTTCGCTTAGTGCATGTTTTGTCATGCCAACTCTACACGTTGCCCTAACGGGTCAGGCAACAGTGTAGGTGGTAGGCGGGCTCATGTGCCATGTGCACTGGGTTTACTCCACACAGCCCAATGACACTGTTTGAGTCGGGTCTAGTTAGTGGCTGCTAGTGGATGATAGTGGCTGCTAGTAGGTACTTCTGATCCGGCTCAAATGGTGGCCCTAGTGAGGGACAAGAGGGCTGGGGACACATCATCAAGCACTGCCTGTTAAGCACATCAAGCCCCTGGCACGGGACTGCTTGGCCTTGCTGAACGCTGGCCGCAGCCACCTGCAACGACATAGGTCAATGCTAATTTGTAAAATTACATACCAATGCTGACGTGCAGCAAAATCAATGTGCTGGAGTGCAAGTTACATACCAATGTTGACGCATGATGTGTCCCCAGCCAAGGACCTTGGAAAGATGGGAATCAAGTTACCACTGGTCCACAGCCAGCCAGGTGTATAGACAGGGACTGCAATGCAGCGCTGTACATGCAGCGCATTGGGGTGGCCTAGTGGCGCCCGCTGGAGCTGTGCTGGTGGCCAGAGCAGGGAGAGTTGCCAACCAAGGGCAAAGAGTACCTGAGCATGGGTACAAGCGGGTGCGAGACAAGCCACCTAAGTCCCAGCAGCAGCAGCAGCAGCAGCAGCAGCAGCAGCAGCAGCAGCCTGCTGTGGCACAGTAATGTGTGTCCCCCTTTGAGCTGTTATCAGCTGTTTCTCATGCCAAATCTAGATCATAGCCCTCCGGGGTCAGGCAATGCTGTAGGTGGTAGGCGACCATGACCATGTGTATGCCATGTGTAGGGAGCGTCTGGACCCGTGTAACGTTACATGTTACATTGTTATGTTATGTTACATGTTACATCCCGTATACGTACACGTGCCGGTCATGTTACATAGCCTTCTTAGCTGCTCGGCTCGATTACAGTGAGCTTGTACACCCCGCCGCACTGGTCGCACCTGCTCCCGCACCAGAAAATATTTTTGGGGTCGCGGGCCGCGGGCTGCAGCTCGGCAAGCCGCAGTCGCAGTTCTAGCAGCTGCTGATGGCTGCTGCGAATGTTTCCAAGCAGCAGGTCTACAACAGTCTCAATTTGGCAATAGCGACGGCATTGTGGTGTGCCAGTGCAAAAGGTGCCCACCAAACAACCGGGCTGAGCTCGGCGTCGCTAACATGAGCCAGCTGCCAGGCACAAATGCAAGTTTTGGCCCACTGCCGCGAGAGGTGAAGCAATGCCTCAAGGCATTCAGCGGGCTGTTAGGCGCAGGATCGGACTCTTTCTCGACACGCAGCAACTTTTGACGTATACTTTTACTTTCACTTCTACTTCTACTTCTACTTCTACTTCTACTTCTACTTCTTCTTCTGACTTCTACACGCGACAACTTCTGGCTTTTACACAACCTTATCATGCATGCCCCGGTGCCGGGACGTGTGCGATTGGCGTAGCACCGTGCGGCATGCGATGAACGCTTAGCCTGCTATACGCCCGTGATGCCAGGAACCCCATAATCGTTAGCATGTAACATCCCGTGTAACATCCCGTGTAACACCCGTATAACCCGCAAATGTAACAGTTACATGTACGTACATGTACGTACATGAGACGCTCCCTAGCCATGTGTATGCCGTGTGCGTGCCATGTGCATGGGGACTCCACACAGACAAAACACTGCTTTGTAGAGGTCCACGCTTTGTAGTCCACGGCAATGAAGGCCCGAGTGAGGGTCAAGGTGCTGGCACGGATCACACTAGGCTGACCTGCATTTCACTCCTTAAATCCAGATTTGTGCTGGGAGCTTGTTGATGCAAGCTATGATTGTCCTCATACTATTGTGCAGTCTGGCATGTGCAGTGGGCGTGGAGCTGCCGACTACTGAAGGTACAGGGCACACTATTGGGTTTGGTGAACTGAAGGTGGGCAGCCATCTTCCTCCGCAACCTGTGTACCTTTCCAATTAGACACGCACGCGCATCGACACCGTGTAGGAAGAATGGCGAGGCGAAATCGTTCACTTATCGTGGTCTCCTCGCGCTTTCTTGCTCAAGGGCTTTCTGTCAGACGAGGAGTGCGACCATCTAATCAACAAGGCAAGACCCGGGCTTGTGGTGCAGCTACCATGAGCCTTTGCCTGGCCCCCTGGCTGATGATGGGGATGGTTTTAACTTTCAAACTGGTATCGCTGCTGGGCCAATGCAGGCAAGACCTATGATGGTGAAGTCCCATGTTGTTGACAACAAGTCGGGTAAAAGCGTGGACAGCCAGATCCGTACCAGCACAGGCACATTCTTTGGCAAAGCAGAAGACGACATCATTGCACGGATCGAGAAGAGAGTTGCTCAAGTCACGATGATTCCTGTAGGTGAGCACCCTCCTTCCTTGAGGAGCACGTGTGCTAGGCAGGAACGCTGAACCTGATGTATGCGCTGTCATGCTGGCATGAAAGGGTTTTGCTTCCCTGCCTTACAGAAAACCAAGAAGGCTTGCAGATTTTACACTACCACAATGGGCAGAAATACGAGCCTCACTTTGACTTTTTTCATGACCAGCTCAACACCCGACCTGAGAACGGGGGCCAGCGAGTGGCCACCGTGTTGATGTATCTGTGAGTGCTAACGTGCTTATAGATTCATTATGTTGGCAGCATGCAACAGGATGTTGGCAGCACAGCAACCCATGCAATGTGGGGAAGCTGTGGAAACATGATGGGAGGGGCAGTTTTCCTACCTGTCACCGTGGCCCTCCTGTAAGCTGGCATGTCATTGCTGCCAGGTTTTATTGATCTGGTTATAGGCTCTCATGCATTCAAGGGTCTTGCAATCCCTTGCCCCTCCCCAGCCAAGTGATGCTCAACCACAGAGGGTACACTTCTGCAAACACTCTCTCTCCCACATGAGTATCACACATCGATGAGTGCCATGTAATGATGTTGATGATTACGGTGGTGATGTTGATGAGGTTGAGGATGTGGATCAGAACAATGACAAGGGCGAGGATGAGGATAAGAGTGCTGATGATGATGACGTCCACATGCATGCAGGACCACCGCAGAGGAGGGAGGTGAGACAGTATTCCCTAACGCTGACAGGAAGAGCAGTGGGCCTGAGTGGAGCGAGTGCGCGAAGAACGGGATGGCTGTGAAGACCCTGCGTGGTGACGCCCTCGTGTTCTACTCCCTTAAGCCTGACGGCAGCAACGACCAGGCCAGTCTGCACGGCAGCTGCCCCACTCTCAAGGGTGACAAGTGGAGCGCGACCAAGTGGATCCATGTGGGCCCATTCCAGTGAGTCACACTGTGCCTGCAGCAACTAGGACGCTTTGGGCTGCTGCTGCCAACATGGCTCTTGCTAGGCCTTGGCAGGCACTGCCTGACTGTAGTTCTATACCTAACTGTGTGTGTGTGCTGCCCTGCTGCCAAAGGCCTTGAGCTAAGGTGGTGAGGTGGGCGGCAGCACCACGCGTAGCAGCTGTTCCAAGGGCACAGGGGATGGCAAGCAAGACGCTGCTAGGGAACACTTGCCGGGGTGGTTCTTGCTCCCCGCCCCTGCTGCATGATGTGAGATTGCTCTCAGGGCGACTCAATGAACCGGTTAGCAAGCGCCAGACAAGAGCAGCAGTCAAATGGACACCCACATAACGACGTGGTGTTGCAGGAAACAAGCCGTGTCATCGCCCGCTCTGGCACCTGGCGCATGTGATGATGGGCATGAGCAGTGTACCAAGTGGGCATTTTTTGGGGAGTGTGAGAAGAACCCTTCATTCATGCATATCAAATGCAAGAAGAGCTGTGGGATCTGCCCAGGCTCCAAGAAGGTGCCTCTGCCGGTATCCGCACAGAAGTGAGGGGGGGTTGCTGTGCACTGAGCACTGACCACAAGCAGGTGCATTTGTTCAGCATACCAGTAATATCAGTGGCTCATGTGTGCTTGCTTCAGCATTCCGTACCTGCTTCGTTTTCTTGGGTACTCGTCGCATGGTTGCCGCTGCCACTTGCAGTCATTGTCAGTTGTGTCGATGTCACATTGTCACCATGCACACGAGTTTAAAGAATTAACACCACCACTCCACATGGGAAGCCCGCTTTGGGTATATCTGACCAGCGTCACTACAACACATGATGCGTGGCATGACTGCTAACCAGTCAGGCCAACACAACTTATTCAACAAGGAACAACAGTTGGACTATGGGTGATCTCACTCACCTTCCTAACCAGTGCTTGCAAGCTTGACCTACAGTTTCGAAACATGCTTACCGTACTCTCCCTTCTGATTCCCTATCCCGAATCGTTTTTTGTCCTTCGGGAAACCGGGAATGATTAAACAATGTAATATTTGGGTCTTTCGGGAAGTAGTCAAACAATGAGTTGACCCTAACGAAAGTGCCAGTAATGGACCAATTTGTGGTCCGGGGCATCAGTGCCGCCGAAGCAGCTGATAATATGCACCGCGAGCTCCTTATGCACGATGAACAACGCGTCCAAATGTCTATCAACCGTCAAGCGGCGGTGATTGAGAAGCGACTACCTGGGAGACCTCGCAAACTGTTCAACTTTGGGCCTTCTCCAGGCCGCAACCCTGCCGCATCGCCCGTCACACCGCCCGTCGCACGCACCGGCAAGGCGCATGAGAACTGGTGGCATCCTGCTATGATTCAGCCCATCCTGCAAGCCGTGCCAGCATGCGGCGGTTACAGCCCCGCTGTTAAGCACCTGAAGCTCGTGCAACCTGACCTGTACAGCAAGCTGGACGAGTCCACTGTCAGGGGGTGGTACCAGAAGGGCTCCCTCACACACCTGAAGGAGCGGGCCCAAGCGAGCCTGTTCCGGGGCGCAAGCCACCACCGTGTGCCCACCGCTGGCAGGAGAGCCACGCTTGGCAACTTCCTCCTATTGAAGGTGCAAGAGGTTGCTGATGTTATTGCTGGTTGTTGGTATTGTTGCTGACCCATGCTAACCCATCATAATGCATGCGGGCCGTTCATTTAGGTTGAGATCAAGGACCGCCTGGAGGCTCTGCGGGAAGGGGTGTTGCCTTGAACCATCTGACGGCGCGCAGTGTCATGATGGCTGTCATCCAGCAGAGGGAGCCCCAACTGCTGGCAAGCAATGGTGGTCCGCTACACCTGTCAGCTCACTTCGTGCGTGACTTCTTGGAGCACCAGCTCAACTGGGTGACAAGGTGAGTAGGTTCATGTGCAGTTATGCATTAAGTTCCTGTACATAGCCCTCACAGTGTATGGACATGCCTTGCAGGAAAGGGACTGGAGACAGCCAGCACCTTCCTGCCAATTATCAGAGTCTTGTGGATGACATGAACATGCGGGCAGCACTTCTCGTTTTTGCCAAGGGAGTCCCCCCTGAGCTCTTTTACTCCATGGACGAGACCTTTGTGTTCTTCGCACCCATGGCTGGCAGCACTACGCTCGCTAAGCAGGGCAGCAAGCAGGTGTACGTGGCAGCCTCTGAGCAGAAGAAGGGCATCACAGTGTGCCTCACTGTCAAGGCCTCTGGGCATGTCTTGCCAATGCAGCTGATCTACGAGGGCAAGACAGATCTCAGCACCCCCGGTGGCAAGCCGAAGCATGTGAAGGCATGGCAACCCTTGGCAGCTCGAGTGGCAGCAGATGCAGCAGGCCATGATGTCACCGCCACACCGTCCCACTGGGCAACAGAGGACAGCCACAAGCAGCTCTTTGAGCGTGTCCTCTTGCCTGACTACAAGCGCACATGTGTGGCACGCGGCTATGACCTGGACGTGCTGCCTGTTGCACGCTGGCCAGCCATGATCTACCAGTTGGATGTGTACGCCGTGCACAGGAAGAGGAGTGTGTTGGATTGGTTCCTGGAAACCTACCCCTTCGTGCACTTTCTCTTTGTGCCCGCCGGCACAACCCCCGTGGCCCAGGTAAGTCCACCACCGCGGCAACCATGACGTGGTGTTGCTGCTGCTACCATGCAATGCTGCTGCTGCCATGCAAGGATGCTGCTGCTGCCATGCAATGGTGCTGCTGCTTCTAGTGCTGCTGCTGCCATGCAATGCAATGGTGTTGGTGGTGGTGGTGGTGCTGCTGCTAGTGTTGTTGCTGTGTCAAGTGTTTTTGCTGTTGCTGCTGCCCAGGGCTGTTGTTGGTGTCACCACACGCAGGTGCTAGACACAGCCATTAACCGCCCCTTCAAGCACAGTATCAAGCAGAGCTTCATCCAGGACAGTGTGCAACAGATCTCAAAGCAACTGCATGATGGCGCAACCCCAACTGCAACCAAGCTTGACCTCAGCTCCAGTTATTTGAAGCCGCTCAGTTTGACATGGGCGCTCACAGCCCACCAGCGCATCAGTGGCATGAGCGACCTCATCCACAGCGCCTACAAAAAGGCTGGCACTCTCCGTGCGTTTGATGTCAGCTACCAGCAAGCCGCAGTGAGTGAGATGCAGCGTCTGTTCCCGGTGCCCCTCCGGGAGGTCCCACCCACAGTGCCAGAACCCCTCATGGTGTTCGTTGAGGAGCAGAATGCAGGTGCAGCTGAGGATGATGCAGCTGTGCAACTCAGTGACTTGCATGCAGCGCTACAAGCTCGGCCTGCTGGAGAGCCACTGCCAAGCATGTCCTTGCCTATGGAGGACTCTCCCTTGGTGACCGAACCGGCAGTTGTGCTGGACATCGCATCCATGACAGCTGAGGAGCTGATGAGTGCAGCCTTGCAGCTGCTGGCAAGTACCAGATCAGCTCCTGCAGCCATCAAGCCTGTCGTAGCCAAGGCTGGACCAGCCGTGCGCAAGCGTGGCAGGCCCTTGGGCTCAAAAAACAAACCCAAGCCACCGGCAACAGGTCTTGCCGCATCAGCCACTCCTCAACGCAAGCAAGTGCGGTTGCGCATCAGCAGCAGCGACAGCAACGACATCAACGGCAGCGATGACATCAGCAGTGGAGGCGGCAACAACAGCAGCAGCAACAGCGAGGGGGAGGCGGGCCAAGCTGGAGCAAAGGCTGGGTCGGCGGGCCAGGCCGGGGCGGCAACCAGGGTGGTTGCTTTGCCCCGGACAAGGTCGAGGGAGGTGGGCCAGGCTGGGGCAAAGTTTGAGGGCACGGGACGGGCAAGGGTGGCAACCAGGTTGGCGACCATGTCGAGGGGGGGGGCGGCTGCTCTTACACAGGCAGCCGGCCAAGGCGGGGTGCTTGCTTTGGCCAAGGCGGCCGCATGGGTGGCTGCAGGAGCACGCAAGTTTGAATGCTCCGAGGCAGATGATGAGATATGCCGCCACTGCCAGCAGCGGCAGGAGGACCATGACTTTATGAGCGAGGTTCAGTGCCCCATGTGACGTGGTCAGGTGATAAGGCCACTAGAAGAGAGGCCACGACAGTGGACTATGTGCAACATATGATTTTGATGAGAGATTATTGGAGTGGGAGACTTGATTATTTCTATGCACGAAGACGTTCTCAAAACCCACTTTAGACGTACTTTGGCCATCGGGGAATTTGAAACAATGGAAAATATGGCTCGGGAATAATATTTTAATTATAGTTTCCGAGGCCTCGGGAATCAAAAGGGATAGTACGGTATACCATGATAATGCCCCTATAATACCATGATAATGTCCCTAAGGGTGAGGGGGCCTGACCCCTGCACTGTTGCCTGATCCCGGCCGACCTAGCAAGTAGGCATGATACACACGCACTGATGTGAGCTTAACACAGGTTGAACATGGCGCACTCTGCTGCTGCTGCTGCTGCTGCTGCTGGGCCCCTACTGCTGGGCCCCTACTGCTGCTGCTGCTGCTGGTGCTGCACGGGGCTTGGGTCTCACAGCCCTCTTGTCCCTCACTAGGGCCACCATTTGAGCCGGATCAGAAGTACCTACTAGCAGCCACTATCAGCCACTAGCAGCCACTAACTAGACCCGACTCAAACAGTGTCATTGGGCTGTGTGGAGTAAACCCAGTGCACATGGCACATGAGCCCGCCTACCACCTACACTGTTGCCTGACCCGTTAGGGCAACGTGTAGAGTTGGCATGACAAAACATGCACTAAGCGAAAGCTGATGACAGCTCAAGAGGGGGGGGCACACACTACTGTGCCTCAGCAGGCTGCTGCTGCTGCTCCTGGGCCTTGGGGGGCTTGTCTCGCACCCGCTTGTACCCATGCTCAGGGTACTCCTTGCCCTTGGCTGGCAGAGCTCCCTGGTCTGGCCAGTAGCACAGCTCCAGTGGGCGCCACTTGCTCTCCTCAATGCGCTGCATGTTCAGCGCTGAATTGCAGTCCCTGTCCAGCCACCTGCCTGGCTGTGGGGCAGGCTTTGCCCTGGCAGCCTTGCCCTTGCCCTTGCCCTTGGTGGGCTCAGCTGCCGGCTTGCTGCGCTTGGCTGGAGGGGGAGTGCTGGGCCCTGGCTCTGAGGCTGCTGGCTGTGTGGCTGCCTGGCTGCTGCGTGGGGCCTGTGGGGCTTGCGGGGGGCCACTACTGGGCACCACATCATGCCCCGCACTGGCTGGCCACGCTCCTGGCTCCAGGCTGGGCGCACCAGGCGCTGTTCCACATGCCCTGCTGGGGGCTTCCAGCCTGCAGGCCTTGTGGCACTGAGTTTGTCCAGCTCCTCCTCACAGGGCTGCTGGCCATTCACTGCTGAGCTGACCCGGCTGGTGCGGTGCTCACCCACTAGCACCACCCTGCCCCGCAGCTGGTCTGTGCCCCTGGGCCTGCACACCACCTTGCGGCAGGCACGCAACACCGCATCAGCACTCCACCCTCCCGCTGTGCCAATGCTAGCTGCTCCAAAGAACACCACCAGCTGCATGGCACGCTTGTGGCGCTTCATGGACAACTGCGCCATCTCTCTCTCCAACTGCAGCCATGCACATGATGCAAACACATGGTGGCTGACATGGTGGCACCAGGTTAGGCATGGCACAGTCAGTTACCTTTTCATATCATGCCCAACCCACCACCTCACAGTGCCTTACCCTCCCTCCCTCCCACCTACCCACCCTCACCTTGTTGAAGAACTGCTCCAGCGCCCGGTCCTGGGCTCCGTACAGCCGCAGCCGCTGCCGTGCCCACTTGGGGTCCAGGTACACCTCCCACACCGCATCCCAGGTGGCCAGGGTGACGGTGATGTGCTTCAGGTTGGCCTCCAGGGAGGTGCCGGCTGAGCTTGCTGCTGCCAGGTGCTGGAGGTGGGGCTTGATCGGTGCTAGCCAACGCTCAGTGTCACGGCGGGCATTGTTCAGGCCGCTGGCATGCTTCACCTCGCCCTTGGTCAGCTTCCACCGGCGCAGCTGGTCTTCCATGAGCTGGCCTGTTGCTGGATCCCACACCCCAGAGGCTGCGCTGACTGCCTGGGTGACGCCGGGGTCGATGCCCACCCCAATCTGTGTGTCTGGGTCAAACACAAACTCACGCATCTCAGCTATGCCCCTGCCTATGTGGGGGAGCCCCACTGCATGAGCCGCTGCTGCCGCTGCACTTGGGCGGCTGCTGGTGCTGCTGCTGCTACCTTGATGAAATGCACCCCCACCCTGGCCATGGGGGTGAGGGTGAAGGGGGGTGGGCAGGTCAGGGTCCGGGGACCAACCCCACGCCTCTTGCCGCGCTTTGGCTGCCCTGGCACAAGGGGGGGGTGGGGCTGCTGCCACCGCTCTAGCCACCGGCACACATGCACTACATGGCGCATGCGGCAGGGCAGGGGCAGGGTGTCCTGCAGGGAGCCCTCCTTCTTCATGCCCAGTAGGCGGCGGTGCTTGTTGGCCTCCTCTATCAGGTCCGCCACATGGCCCTTGTCCAGGGTGGCGGCCTTCAGCTCCGAGCTCTCTGCGTTGATGCCATACCCGCACGCCATCCTGATGAACAGCTGCGCCTCCTCCCCGCTCCAGCCTAGCTGGGCCCTGGCAGCCTTGGCGTAGAGCTTGACAATGCGCTCTGCAGGTCAGGTCAGGTACAAGGTCAGGTATAAGGTCAGGTCAGGTCAGGTCAGGTATAAGGGCAGGTCAGGTATAAGGTCAGGTATAAGGTCAGGTACAAGGTCAGGTCCAAGTCCCGGGGTCTAGTCACCACCATCACTTGCCTGGGTTGGAGTAATGCTGCTGCATGGCCACCGCCAGCTGCATGGAGTGTGCGTCGATGGTGTTGGCGTCACCCTTGAAGTTGATGCTGCCCAGCTCATGCAGCTTGGCCACCAGCGCCTGGTTGCTGGGGTCCTCAAAGGCTGGCATGAGCATGGGGTGGCGGTGCTGAACATGGCGTCGCTGCAGCTGGTTGTAGCATGTCTTGAAGTTTGGGTTGGCGAAGAACATGCAGAAATATTTCAGCTGTCTCAGCATCAGGGGGTCCTCACAGTCAAGGGGCAAGGGAGGGCCAGTGGGTGCTGTGGGTGCTGCGGGTGCAAGGGCTGCCAGGCGGGCGCTGCAGCGCCTTTGGGGGGGCTGCGTGACTGGCTCGGGTTCTGACTCTGACTCCGAGTCAGACTGTGGCTCTGGCTCAGAGTCACAGTCTGACTCGGAGTCAGAGTCAGTGTCACACTCCATGCTGGCAGGCTGGGCAGGGGCAGGCTGGGCAGGGGCAGGCTGGGCAGGGGCACGTGGGGGTAGGGCGGGTAGGGGGGGAGCATCAGGGGGTTGGGGGGGCTGCACGGCTGGAGGTTCAGGGGCGCTGGGGAAGCCCGGGGAGGGGTAGCCAACCAGGCATGTCAAGAAAATCCGCAGCACAAATAGCGACGCAATCACGCGGAGCTGGGAGTGGTTTTCAGCCCGCAGCCGGAGGTGCTCCCGCAGCTTGCGCCTCGTCTTCTTGCAGCCGCGCAGCACTGCGCCCTCGGGGACCTTGATGACCTGCAGCCAATCAAAGTTGCCATTTTGACAGGCCAAGACACAAGGCGGGGTCAACACAAACAGTGCGGGGACACATAAGGCGGGGGCGCCACCTGACGTCTACGCGTGGTCCAGCCATCCCGTCGATCATGGCGTTGCTTGCCTTGGGCGGAACGAGACGCTGCGATGGAACCAACAGGAGCGACGGGTTATCACACAGCGCGTAGCCCACAGTAGCCCACAGTCGGCTAGGGTCACGCACCTTTCTGTTTCTTTCCCGGGTCCTTCTTGTGCTTCTTCTTAGCCATCACGCGATGCGCAGTGCGACGGGCGGTGGCCTTTTCAAGCAACTTGGGTTTCCCGTGAAAAATACACGGTTGTGTGAAAATACACAAGTGCTGGTGCATGATTCAGCCCCCACACTAGCCCTACAAACTGCCTCCTCTGCCAACCGCAGCCACCAGTTGGGTCTCACAGCCGCTTGCACCCCTGGCCAGCAGCACACCTCCAGAGGGCGCCACTTGCTCTTCACAACGTTTCAATGCTGCATTGTAGTCCAACAAAACCTATTAAACAAGGAACAACATGTTGGACTGTGGGTAATCTCACTCAGCTACTACAAACACGTTGTAGCATCCTCGGTCGCACCCTTGATGACTGCAAACCCCACACCGGTGGCACTCTTTCCTGGGGCTAATCCCCCTTGACCACTGGGCACCTCAACAAAACTAACAACATCACGCTTAGAAGGCTACCAGCCCCCCACCAACAGGGATACAACAGGGATACACAGGATGGGCAATGTTGCATTGCAGTCCCTGTCAGATCACCTGCTTGGCTGCGGGGCTGGTTTTGGCTTTAACACCTTTGCCCTTGGTGGTGTGGGTGGGGTGGGTGTGCTCAGCTGCCTACTTAGCCTTGATGTGATTGCCTGGCTGCATGGGAGTTGTGGGAGTGGGCAAGGCAGCGGCTGAGGCTGTATGGAGCCCAGGACCGGGCGCTGGAGCAGTACTTTAAGAAGGTGAGGGTGGGTGGGTGGGAGGGTTAGGTACTGAGAAGTGGTAGACGGGCATGAAGCAAGAGAGCGGTTGACTGTGCCATGCCTCACCTGGTGCCACCATGTCAGCCACCCTGTGTGCCTGATGTGCATGGTTGCAGTTGCAGTTGCATGGGCGTGTCAAGCAGCTGATGGTGTTCTTTGATGCAGCTGGCACTGGCAATGGGGGAAGGTGGAGTGCTGACGCGGTGCTGCGGGCCTGCTGCAAGGTGGTGTGCTGGCCCAAGAGCAAAGAGCGGTGGCGGGTCAGGGTGGTGCTTGTGCATGAGCACCGTACTAGCCGGGTCAGCTCAGCAGTAAACGGCCAGCAACCCTGTGAGAGCAGGCTGAGCAAGCGCAGGGCCACCAGGCCTGCAGACTAGAAGCCCCATGAAGGGCAGGTGGACCACTGCCTTCTGTGCCCAGCATGGAGCCAGCAGCGTGACCAGCCAGTGCGGGACATGATGTGGTGCCCGGTGGTGGCACCACGCAAGCCCCCACAGGCCCCATGCAGCAGCCAGGCAGCCACACAGCCAGCAGCCTCTGGGCCTGGGCCCAGCACTCCCCTGCCAGCCGAGCGCAGCAAGTGCACCAAGGCTGAGCAGGTAGTTGAGCCCACCCAGCCCACCAAGGGCCAGGAGAAGGGCAAGGGCAAGGCTGCCAAAGCCAAGCGAGCACCACAGCCAGGCAGGTGGTTAATCAGGGACTGCAATGCAACGCTGAACATGCAGCACGTTGGGGAGTGCAGGTGGCGCACGTTATGGTGCACATTGAGGAGTGCAGGTGGCGCACTGGAGCTGTGCTGGTGACCAGCCATCTCTGCCAGCCAAGGGCAAGGTGTACCCAGGCCTGGGGTACAAGCGGCTGCGAGACCAGCCACCCAAAGCCCAGGAACAGCAGCCTGTTGTGGCACAGTAGTGTGTGATCCCCCCTTTCAGCTGTCATCAGCTTACAATTAGCGCATGTTTGTCATGCCAAAATACTACAGCCCTGTCACAGGGGTCAGGCAATAGTGTAGGTAGTAGCCACTCATGCCATGTGCCATGTGCATGGGGTCACCCCCGCCATTGGCCGCACCCCCGTGGCTCAAGAGATAAAAACTTTCTCATTTCTGCACGGATGAGGCCGCCGAATGGTGCAATGAGCTGCTTATGGCCTAACTAGAGTGCAGCCAGCCCCAGCGGTTTGCCGGGTAGCTGTCAGGAGTCCCCAACATGGGATTGGTAATCTTCATGCAAGTACTCGCTACAAAGTGCACCGACTTCGGTAGCGTTTGTTGCATTGGCACCTGCGAATTACTCCGCACCTACTGGCAAGCGGCGCGTTAATCCTTGCATCAGAGTCCATGCCAAGCGATCGCGGACACACCTCAGCTGCTCACCATCAATTGCATTAGTGGTGTGTAGCGGCATCAGTGGTTGAACTGCGCCTGCTATCGACTAGGAAGTACAATCAATGTTTAGCCCGCCAGGCTCGCTCCGCGAACCTTTCATTGGTGTAGGCGGTGTCGGAAGACCGTCGTTGGGCAAGTTGACACTCGACATTGCTGCGTATGGAAAGAGGTCTCTCTAGCCAGCCACACAGAAAAAGGGACCCCCTTGCACAAACCGGCATGTTGTGAGCTGACCACTGTGCCTTTTTAGACTTTCGAGTGTCACCTTTGTTCCTTACCCAACGACAAAGCTGTTGGGGAAGAAAGCATGTCATTTCATTGAGAAGGCTTGTGGGAACATAACTTGGCGTGACCTAACTTTGCCTTGCAGTGCTGACTAGCCCAACCGGACCACCCCCTGGCAGCCCCACCCCCTCCCAGCCCCAGCCCCACCCCCTCCCACCCCCTCCCAGCCCCAGCCCCGCCCTCCCACCCCTTCCCACCCCCTCCCAGCCCCAGCCTCGCCCTCCCACGCCCCCTCCCAGCCCCAGCCCCGCCCTCCCACCCACTCCCAACCCTCCCAGCTATCTGTTATCTGTTATGCTTATGATATGATATGATATGAAGGGGTGGCTGAAGCCCAAGCTGAAGGGTCTTGTCATGGCCCATATCTGCAACACAGTAGCCGCCCTGCATGGCGATGAGCATGAGGCAGCAACAGGTGCCGGTGCTGGTGCCGCCCCTGACCTGCTACCCCCTCCTGCTGCACCCCCCTGGCAGCAGCAGGCAGCTGGTGCTGGTGCTGCCCCTGGGCTGCCCACCCCTCCAGCTGAGCAGCAGGGGGTCAGGGCGGAGCTGGACACAAGCTGGACACGCAAGCGGAGGGCGGGCGGGAGGGATCGGACCCAACATGTCGAGCAAGGTAACGTAGCAATGGCCTACACACCTTGAGTGGCCTTACCGAGTGGCCAGGTAGTAGGTACTACTCACGAAGCGGTCAAGCAATGCAGCAGCCTTGTATACTTCCGAGCATGGGTGGAGGGGCGTCGTTACATCGGTTTGGCGCGCTGTGTGTCCTGTTTTGACTGCGGCGACTGTACCTGACTGTTTGCAGAGGCTACTGGGCCACGTCGGTCGCGGCGGTCGGTCGCGGCGAGGCCCGCATGAGCAAAACTGGCATGAATTTGAATGTCAAGATTTGAGCCGCCATAGCACTCAGCACACTGCACAATATTTAATGTTACAAGCTGCACCGCATAGCTGACAGAGTCCTCTATCCAGGGATGTGCGAAACATAAATAGAAACCATGTGGCTGAGACGCGGCGTCGTTTTGATTACCAGGGGTCGTTTTCCCATCATTTCCTGTCATTTTTTGCTAGTTGGGGTCGCCTTAGTAGCTGGCCCCAACCCGCGACGGACATTTCAAATTTTCAGGTGAGCACGCGACAGTGCCGCTGCGTCCCAGCACACATCGATACCATCTCCAAAGCTGGGGGCGTGACCGCGACGGCGGATTGCTGCTGGACCTGCAATTTCGCAACTTGCCCCCACCCCGCGACGGACATTTGATTTTTCAGCTTGCACAGGATGTCTTGATCATTGATGTCTGTGGCTTCCGAGCAACCAGGAGCAGCAAGAATCGGTCAAAAAGTTTCAGAAACTGAGCTGATATAGATGTCCTGCGCCCACACATGAAACGGCCCACACATGAAGGCAACGCGTTTCTGTCCTGATTATACGTTAGAAGCCCACATAAGGAGCCGCACATAGCTGGCAGTTCATCGTTCGACGTCCTGGTTGGACAGTTATGGCGGCCGGAAAAAGTGCCCATTTATGAAAGTTTGACTTGGGGTGACGTGACACGAGTTGCACGCTGTTGTGGTGTAAGGACAGCCACAAGACATACCAGCACTATCAAAGCTGGCCTGCCCAGCCCAGCCCAACCTAGCCCAAAGCTAAGCCATGCTATTATGGCATGCCATGCAGGTGCAAAAGGCACCCAATGCTGATGAGTTGCTGCGTACGTTGCAGTCAGTGCTCGAGGCAGCAAGCCTGCCAGCCTCGGTGCTGCAGCGCAAGCTTGTAGCACTAGGCACCGACGGCGCAAGCGTCATGGTTGGGCCTCACTCAGGCCTGGCCGTCAAGGCACGGCAGCAGCTCGCCCCCTTCAGTGCATCAGTGCACTGTGCAGCCCACCGTGTCAGCCTTGCAGCCTCTGTCATGGACAAGCACCGCAATGTGCAGCGGCTGACTAGAGTTGTGGAAAACATCAACCAGCATTTTTGCAAGAGCCCAGCCCGCACCCAGAAGTACAAGCAGCTTTGCCACAGCCTTGGGCTCAAGGGTGAGCTGATAGGGCGGGCCGCGCCAACCCGTTGGCTGAGCTTGCGGAAGCCAGCAGAGCGGCTGGTGCGTGACATCAGGTCCTTGGTGTCCTACTTTGACACAGACCTCCCTACTCTCTTGGCAGCCTGCGGGCTCTTGCCCATCCTCCGCTCACTCAACCGCCTCAACCTTCTGTGCCAAAGCCGTGCCATCTTTGTCGAGGACCTTATGCAGGAGGTGGCCCTAACAGCCAACAAGATCACTGCCATGTACTCAGGCCCCTCCCCCTTTTCTGCACTGGACTTTCCTGAGCTGACAGCCTTCACCAATGTGGCAGGACCTGGCAGCTGCCTGGTGTACAACGGCTCTGGCCATTTGGCATTGCAGCCGCATGGGAGTGACAGTATGACAGTGCAATCAGATGAGGCTGACAGTGACAGTGAGGATGAGGAGGAGGTAGGCAGCAGGCAGGCAGCAGCAGACATGGAGACAACGTTTGGTGAGAATGAGGAGGAAGGCAATGAGCTAGGCAGTGAGCCGGTTCAGCTGTACGCCATCCCCCCAAAAGGGCGCCGGGCTGCTTTAGTGCCAGCCAGTGACTTCCAGCAGCATGTCGACAGTGCCAAGCGAGAGCTGTCAGCAACAGCAGATGCTATGGTACGTGACCTACACAGCCGCTTCCTCCCACCGGAGCATGCCAAAGGACTGGCTGTTGTGTACGCCCACTACTAGGACAAGCAGCCCAGCGATGAAGACTTCCTTGAGCGCCTGGCCATTGTCAAGGCCCGGTACTGCATGGACGCGACCCTGGCTAACGGCCAACTGGCGCCAGCCTTGTTGGACCAGCAAAAGCCCAGCAATGCCCAGCAATCAGCATCTGCCCAGCAATCAGCATTTGTGGAAATCATGCGCTGCCAAGCTGAACACCGTGTGGAGCTAAGCTCAGCAGCAGCCAACCCAGCCAAGGAGACCACCAAGCTGTGGCGCTACCTGGCTGGCCAACCCATCACCAAGGCTGACATCTTGGAGTACATCAAGCTGGCAGAGCTTGCTCTGGTCATGACACCCGGCTCAGTGGAGGAGGAGCGCATGTTCTCAGCCATGGCTTACCTCAAAGATGACACCCGCAACAGGCTGCAAGAGTGCCACTTGAATCTGTGCGCCCGTGTCTTCAGCAGCAATCAATTTGATTTGGACACATTCCCAGATGAGCGTGCCATTAGCAAGTGGCTGGATAACGCTGCTGTGTGTGGGTGCTACCGCCTTTGATTGGGCCTATTGCTTCAATTTTGACATTTTTGTTGTGCGCTATGGGGCCCAATAGGGTCACGCTATGAACATGACAGTCCCAATCTGAGCCATGACACTTTGTGCTATGAAATTGGAAAGAGGCCAAATGGAAAAAAAACTGGTGCACATCAGTTCGAGCAGCACGCTGGCTTCGCTGTGATGAGCTGCATCGCCCTGCGCAAGAGATGCTGTAGAATTCTCTAAGACCAGTAAGATTTTATCAGGGGTGCAGCCAATGGCGGGGGTGACCATTAGGGATCGTCCCGACCCATCTAACGTTAGACTAGATTAGACGTTTCTAACGTTAGATTGGCTTGTTAGATCTAGTCTAACCATCTAATCTAACGTTAGATCTACGTAGATCTACGTAGATGGGACGATCCCTAGTGACCATGGGAACATAACTCCACACAGCCAAACACGGACCTGAATGGTCCAACTCCAATGTAGGACCTAGTGAGGGACGAGGGGGCTGCCACGCACCCGCAACAAACTTGGTCACTGCATCTCTAATGTTGGCGGTACTGGCTTTGATGCGTTGCTAGCCAGTAGCGACAACCGTTGGCACTTTGCCTCCCAAGACTTGACCTTGATAACGCGTTACGTATTACGATGATGTTCGCAGACTGACGAGCCGGCCGTGAACCCGGAGGAAGTGGCCAAGCCCACCCGACACTTGGCTGTCAAGGTGACACGGATTAGCAACTCTCTGTCGCGTGTGCTGACGTACTTACTACTTACTACTTACTCGGCAGGGATGTCGTCGAAGGCCTCCGCCCGTCCGCAAGCGCAGCGACCCGTGTAAAGCAGCCGCGCACCATGTGGCCCAGTAGCAAGCTAGTGAGCAGCGCCCTCATAGTGCAGGCCTTCACCCGAGCTTCATTCTACTGAACGAGCCGCGCCTCGCCCACAGCGGACGCCACGACCGCCCCCCGCCTCTAAACCCGCAACGGACACCCCCCTCATCACAGTATGCAGCTTGCGCTGCTTGGCATGCCAGGTGTTGCTATTGTGGCGGGCTCAGCGCGCTTCACCGCTGGCCTTCTTGTTGTGCTGGGCCTGCTCCTTTGTTCACCGTCGTCCCCGTTATAATTAGGCAGCCTTCAAGTATGAGGCAGGCAAAGTGAGACCACATGCACATTAAACCTGGTCCACCTCTGCTGCCGGCTTTGCCGCTCGATCCTGGTCCACCCGTCCACTCTTTGTTCACAGAATTGGAGATGTGTAGTAACTATTGTAGTTGCTTCATGTTAGGCACACACATGTCAAGGCGATTGTGTTCACATAGTGCGCATAGTAGCGCTAAGATTACAAATCTGGCCTTGACATCAGGCAGCGCGTCATTCATCAAGCATCGTCAGTAGAGCAGTCTGTACGAGCATTTATCCAACTCTCAACCAAGTCCACAGTGGCTGTTGGGCGCTGGCAGTTTTGGAAATGTTGGGTGTGACCGACTAAAACGAAGGCCCGCCTCCCCTCCCTTAAGGTTTAAGGCCTCCACTGCAGCTGCACGGCTCTACATACATGTCCCTCTGGAAGCTGGAGATCGTCGGAGGGGCTCGACCCTGGTCTACCTCTGCTGCCGGCTTTGTAGCTCAGTAGTCACTTCCTCACACCCTTTCAGCTCTTAGCGTGCGGTATAGAAGCAAAATGGCGCCTGGAGCTCGACCCCCGACGCAGACTTCAGCATCCATCCAAAAGCTCACCACGAACGACGCTCTGACCTACCTCCGTGAGGTGCGCTGGCCAGGGATCAGTTTCATCTTCAAGCCTCAAGACCTAACCGTGTCACCGACCTGTGCAAGCTGCAGCACCCTGTTGCTAGTACAGCAGCACTGGCAGCTGAGGGAGTGTGTGTACCCTTCCCAGGGTTGCCAGGGCATCCAGCTGCCGGCTCTGAGCTTGGGACATGGGACCAGCAGTAGCCCAGCACGTGACCTGGCCCTGGCATTTGGAGGATGGCTCCGGGGCCTGCCGATTTGTACTCGAATGGGGCACATGCCAGCTCATACCCCGCTGCCTGCGCCCTGACCCCATCCGTACCATACGGCGACTGTGGCGCTGTTAGTTGCGAGGTACTGCGACGAGGTGTCGGCTGCAGGTGAAGAACCGTTTTGCGGACAAGAAAGATGTTTACGACATGTTTTTGGAGATTATGAAGGAGTTCAAGGCACAAAGGTGCTCCATAGTTTGCAGCAGCTTCAGAAATATAAATAAAATGCACCCGAGGGAAATGTCAATGCCAATTATTGTGGCACTGTCACAGAGTTGACACCGCCGGAGTTATCGTGAGGGTCAAGCAGCTGTTCAAGGGCCACCGGGAACTCATCCTTGGCTTCAACACCTTCCTGCCCAGGGTAATGTGTAGCACCTCTGCCAGCAGTGTCACCATCAAGGACCTGCCGGTAATTTGGGCGTAGATCAGCTGCTGTGAGGTTTATCACTGGGATCAAGACTCCACTCCATCTCTGGCCGTCTTGTGTGCAGGGGTATGAGATTGAACTGGCACGAATCAGCGATGATGAGGAGGATGAGGAGGTAAGGATTTGCAATGGATGGCTGGGTTGTCAGCATGGTAGCAGGTATCGTGCAGCCCGACTACATGTGAAGCAAATAAAGTACGTCGTTGGAGCACCCAATGGGCTCATTTATATCTACACATGCACAACCAGCTGGCATTGTGCTTGTGGTGCTGTTATTGCAGCCCGCTCAGGGCATGGAAATGCCTGCCAAGCAGCCGGTGGAGTTTGACCAGGCCATCAACTATGTGAACAAGATAAAGTCCAGGTTCAACTCAGACGAGCGGGTGTACAAAGCCTTCCTAGAAATCCTCAACATGTATCGGAAGGGCCAGAAGACTATTGGGGAGGTGTATGATGAGGTGGCAGTGCTCTTTCGCAACCACAAGGACCTGCTGGAGGAGTTCACCTACTTCCTGCCAGACAATAGCACCCAGCTGGTCCCTGGGGTGCGTCCCCTGCAGCCCATGCGAGCGCCCCCTGGGACCAGTCATCAGCGTGGCTTCCAGGGCGCGCCCCCCATGAGGCATGCAGGGTCTAATGCTCAGGGCAATGGCCGCTCAGGGGGAGGCGGCAGCCCAGTGGATCATTCTCGTGTCATGCACAAGCGCAAGGCAGCAAGGAAGGCGGAGGAGGGGTTCAGGAAGCTGGAGGATGAGGATGCATACGCAGCAGGGAGCAGGTGTGGTGCTCCGGCACTTTGACTGGGCTGTCAGCTTCATCGTCAGGCAGGCCCTGTTGGCATGCACAATACACAAGTGCCAGTCTGCCCCATGCAAGATGTGCTGGCAACTCAGCACATCAGGATGTGTCATCCGCGCTGTCATTGTGCTGCATTGTAGCGACCAGCCGCTGCTTGTGCCGCAGGGGCAGGCCCTTGGGTCGTGAGTTGCAGTTTCTGGAGAAGGTGAAGATGAGGCTGCGCAGCCGCGAGGCATATGGCGACTTCATGAAATGCCTCAACATGTTCAGCCAGGACATCATTTCTCGCAGCGAGCTGGTGCACCTGGTAGCAGACATTTTTGGAAAGATGCCAGATCTGATGGTGGGTGTGCAGGCAGGCAGGCAGGATGGGTAGGTACAGTGGCGGGGACTGCCCTCTCAACAGCTCAGCTTAGTGACAGGGCAGCCTCAACGTGGTGCTAAACTATGTTGCCAGCTGGCCCTGACGCCTGCTACCCTGCCCTGCGCAGAATGGCTTCACCCAATTTCTTCACAGCTGTGAGCACTTGGACACTGCTGAGTTGTCAGCCTCAGGCGGTGCCTCTGGCCGCCCCCTGCCCCTCAGCAACCGAGAGGTGCTGAAGCAGAAGCTGCAGAAAGACAAGTTCATGACCAAGCCACTGTCAGAGCTGGTGGCATCAGAGACAGAGGTGTGGCATGGCATTTGAAGCAGGCACAAAATGGGCACCCAGCTAGATGATGCATAACAGGCCAGGCCTGGCCAGGCCAGGCCAGGAGAAGCGGAGCTGTCCAGGCAGCTGGACATAGGGGCGGAATGGGCCAGGTAGCTAGCATGCCAGCGCTCAGCTTCAGTGTGCAAAGCAGGTACTGGTGGCCTGTACAGAGTGCAAGCCCAAAGGTTCAGCAAGGCCCTCCCCATGCGCCACAGCTGCTGTGGTCGGGTGCCTGCACAGCCTAGGAGTTGCAGGCTGCTGCTGCAGGGACTGGCACAACCAGCGGCCTTTGGTGACCCCTGCTTGAGCAGCTTGGCTGCAAAGGGTGCTGGGGTGCGGCTGCCCTGGCTCACTGCGTGCAGCGCATCACACCCTCCTATGTGAAGATGCCTCCGGGCTACCCTCGGCTCGTGCAGTCAGGCCGCACCCCGCTGGGCAGCGAGGTCTTGAACGACCAGTATGTCAATGTGATCACAGGAAGGTCAGTGCAGCCAACTGAGCACCTGTCTTAAAGCAAAGGCTCAGGAATGAGTAGAAGTCACAGTGGAAGTCAGTGTGTGGCTGGTCATCCTATGCCAGCAGAGCAAGACCTGTTGCAGCAATCTGTGGCTGTTCATGGTGTGTGCGGCTGTCTCCTTCCCTCTTTGCTACATGTCACAGTACAGCCTTCCAGCGGTCTCTGATGCTTGCTAAGCCTCACAGGTGCCCATGCTGCACCTCTCACAAGCATGGCTCTGCTGCCTGCTCGTTCGTGCTCACTGCACCCCTGGCTTCTGCTGCCTGCAGCGAGGACTACTCCTTCAAGCTCATGCGCAAAAACCAGTATGAGGAGGCGCTGTTCCGCTGTGAGGACGACCGCTACGAGTTTGACATTGTGTGCGAGCAAAATGCCAGTGCTATGAGGGTAGGTGCCAGCCCTACCCTCAGCACCGGCTCGGGGCTACCTTGCATCACAAACACACCTTGCAGGTGGCGCTGCGCGACATATTGGCTCATGCAATGCCTATGGGAAAACAGTCGAGTGCTGTGAAACTAGGTAGTGCAGCATAAGCAGGGCCACAGCACTGCCATCTGCAACCGAAGTAGGAATGCACACACTACATGTTGTTCCATCCGGTGTGTGGTGTGTTAGTGGGTTGGGGATGGCTGCCAAGATGTGCCCCAAAGACCCTATTGTCCCTGTTGACACGGGGTTGATGCCGGTGCCTGGCTGAAACATCACAATTGTATAGATGGGTGACTTACAGGTCAGCTGATTGCTGGTTGCTGATTGCTGATTGCTAGAGTCTATCAATGGTGCTCATGGGGCTGCGACGTCTAGCCCTTGGTACTCCAGCCAGGCACCTCTTCCTCCAGCACATCAGAGTGAGGCGGGCCCCTGCTGCCTCCACACTCCCCAGGTTCTGCGGCCTGTGGCAGAGCGCCTGAGCGTCATGTCCGCTGAAGAGCGCGCCAACTTCCGCATCGAGGACGTAGCGGGGCTGAACCAGGTGCACACCGGCCACATCCAGCGCCTGTATGGCGACCAGGGCAGTGTGCTGCTGGAGCTGCTGGTCAAGAACCCTGCAGTGGCCATACCAGTGGTGCTGCACCGCCTGGAAGCCAAGGACGTGGAGTGGTGAGCCATGGCATGAGTCTCAGCTGTGGGCCTCCCACACCTCCAGGGGCGTTAGCCTCAGTGCCCACAAGTTGCTAGGTGCCATACGGCCACCACTTGCCTCCGGGGTGTGTTCCCCTGCACCACCAAATCTGTAGGGTTAGGAGGAAAAAGGGCTGTGCAAAGGAGCTATGGACTGCGGACAGCAATGGGCCGTGATCAGGCGTAATGCAGCTAGGCAGGAAAGGAGCTATGCAATGCTGGATATAGGGGACCAGCTGGAAGTGCCCTTCCCCACACTGCTTGCGCTTGCGCATTTGCAGCGTATCAATGAACATTCTGGTCACATCTTAGCTGTATTTGCTGCGGCAACGCCGGCGATATGCTGGTGAAAGCTGCATTTGTGTATATGTGTAAGTACGTGATGTGATGCCAGTTGCAGTACAGTTGCCAAGTACACCCCATGTTGGCAAAGGCCATGTCATGATAATGGTGGAGGACCCTGCATGTCTGTCCAGGCGCAAGGTAAAGGATGAGATGACCCGGGCGTGGCGCAAGATCTACGAGCAGAACTACCCCCGCTCCCTGGACCACCGCTCCTTCTACTTCAAGCAGCAGGAAAAGAAGAACATGATGACGAAGGCAATGGTGGCGGAGATCAAGGAAGCCGCGGACCGGCGCAAGGCAGACGAGCAGCAGCTGCGCATCCTGTCCATGGCGCACCGCTACGTCATGCCTGCAGTGCCACAGCCTAATGGCAACACAGACCTCAGCTTTGTGTATGCTGACAGGTAAGGGACCTTCCGTGCAGTTGGGTGGAGGGAGGAATGGGAGCATCGCATGTGGGAGCGGTGAAGGCAAGGGTTTGAGTGTCACCTGCATGTTGGCGCAGTTTGCATGGCGCCGTCATGTCCCATTATGCCCACACATTGCTCCAGTTGCCTGGCTTGGCGCCATGCTGCAGGACAATTTTTGAGGATGTGTACCATGTGCTGCGCATAGCCATCCAGCAGACGCTACATGCTGGTGCGCGGGAGCAGGTCAGTGCGCCACCACTGGTGGAAGCATGGGAGCAGCTGTGCTAACATTGCAGCCTTCACCATCGTCACACAGCACAGTGGTCGCACTGCTTCCTTGCTTGCTTGCTAGCTCATTGGTCGTTGGCCTGGGCTGCAGGTGCTGTTATTGTACCTGCAACATGTGGAGGCTGTCTTTGGCATCCCAGAGCGAACAACAGAGCTGGAGAGATTGAAAGCTGAGGTGTGGGGAGCCGAGATGAGGTGGAGGGCAAGGGTGTCAGGGCAGGACACTCCCTTCAGCTTCTTTGCCTAAGACGAATGGCTCTGTGCCCCTGGTGATGCCCTGAGAAGCCTGGTTGCGCAGCCTGGTGACGCAGCACAGTACTGCTGTGTGTGGCATGGCAAGCTGCCAACGTGCTTTGACTGCATGGCTGCATGGTGTAGTCAAGCATAGCTGAAGTGACAGGAACCAGTATATGAAGCTGCCAGAGAAATGGATTGCCATGTCTACGCTTGCTAGTGTACCGGCTGCTGACCTGCAGGTTGCGAGTGGTAAGAGCAGGGACATTTCCCAATACGTAGTGTACTGCAAGAGCGACAGCAGCGATGCTGATGGTGGGTTTGGCATGTTGACGCACCCATGGTCCAGTGTCCCACCCCTACCCACTGACCCCAGCAGGCAGGCAAAGTGGCCTGACAAGAGTGATCAGCAGGCTGTGTGCCCACACAGCATAGTTTGTGGAAGAGCAGGAGCACCTGTGAGTCCAGCCCACCCCAGGAAGTGGCAGACATTGGGTGGCATGGGTCGGCACCTCACACAGCCCTTACCCCTGCTCCTACTGCTCAGCACCCCAGCGAGCTGGCTCAGCACCAGTCATCATCCTGTGTGTGCAGAGGACAAGACGCATAGGCCTGGCATGGACTTGGACGGCGAGGACAAGGCAGAGGAGGTGAGTGCTCTTGCTTGTTGAGCAGGGCAGGGGTGGCATACCTACTGGCACTGAGGCTTTAGGTGTGTCGTGCATGGGCTTGCAGGGCACCAGCGGGGAGGTGCGACCCAAACGTGGGCCATCCTCAGAGGCTCATGATCGGGACGCTCATGCATTTGCCAGCTGCCGCCCCATCATGCCGCTGCTGAGCATGCCACAGCCCAGCCTTGCAGACTCTGCTAATGCCAGCAGCGCGCAAGGGGGGGTGCAGCAGCAGCAGCAGCAGCAACATTATGTCCCGGGGCCGAGAACGCAGCTGCTGTTTGGCAATGAAACCATCTACCTCTTCTTCAGATACCACAGGTGAGTGTGTGAGGGAGTTGGGGAACAGAAGCAGATGTGGTGTTGTATTGCAATTTGGATTGAGGAGCAGATAGGGTGTTGCATTGTGGAAGCAGGTGGGGTATCGTATAGTGTATGGCTGGGCCCCACAGGGCTTGCACTGTACCAAGCCAAGGCCTGTATCCTCCCCGCTGCCTGTGCATGCTGTGTGTGAGAGTGAACACTGACTTGGATGAGCCTGACAGGATGCGATGGTGGCCAGGTGGAGTGGAGCAGAGCAGAGCAGTATCATCAGCCGCATGACAGAGCAATTACCAATGCTGATGTGCAGGTATGTATACGAGCGGCTGAGCCTAGCCCGCAAGCTGTGCACAGAGATTGCGACCAAGAAGGTCACTGCCTCCGCACGTGCCGCCCTGCCCCTAAACCAGTCCCTGCCAGTTCCCACCAGCGCAACAGTGGCTGAGGCGGCAGATGCGGCCAGCCGCGGAGCCCACCTGGACCCTATACAACAGGTGTGCTGCGTGCCGACCCAGACCTGCCCCCTGCCTGCAAGGTATTGCCAGGCGGCAGGGAACAGCTGGTGAGGCTGGTGCACCTTGGTGTTGTTCTAAGGCCATGGTGTGATGCTGATCATAGAGGCGGTTATGGTGATGGTGGTGGTAAAGGCACTGCCATGCTGTTACTGCCCCTGGCAGCTGCACACCATATGCCTGCGCATTGGCTGCTGGTGCAGGCTGCCATCAAGGAGGATGCCGGCCGCACCCATGCTACATTTGTTGCGATGCTCCGGCAGACGCTGGGCAGTGCCAGCAGCAGCGACCCTGGGGCCTTTGAGGACTCAGTGAGTGCAGACAGCCTCTGCTGCAGGCCTTGTCAGCCTGGCGCAGCAGAACTGTTACTTATCAGAGCTGAAACTACCTGTTTTGCTGCCTGTCTATGCCTACCCTCCCTCCCGTCTGCCTGCCTGCCTGCTTCTTTCTTTGCTGGGGACCTAGTGCACAGCTGAACGGTATAACAGGGTTGGCCTCAACAAGGATAACAATAATATACGGGACGTATTCAAAAGGACAGTAAGGCTGCCTGGGTGGTGCGTTGTATAGGAAATCTCCTGCTGTGGCTCTGTGGTGTGACCCAGCTGTCTGGAGTGTGACATGCAGGTGCGCAGCCTTTTAGGCACCAACAGCTATGAGCTGTTCACCCTGGACAAGCTGCTGAGCAAGCTGGCCAAACACATGCAGCTCATGGCGCAAGAGGAGCACAGCTGCCGCCTGTGGGACATGTTCAGCTATGAGCGGGCACGCCGCGCCCCCATTGCAGCATGCGTGTACCATGTCAACTGCCACACGCTGATGGAAGACAGCTGCTTCCGGATAGAGTTTAGGTCAGTGTGCGTTTCCCGCAGGTGTGTGGCTGCCGTGGGTGAGCATTGCAAGTGCAAAGAAGTGTAGGGCAGTGAAAGCACTGAGCAAGGCACCAGGCAACAGTGCAGAAGGCCCCTGGCTGTGGCTGGGCCTGTTACAATCAGTGCTTGCGCCTTGTGAGAGACGGGGTCACCGGTCATGGCATTGAAGCACACCAATAATATGGACATTCCCTCCTGTTGTGTCTGGCTACCATGACTCAGTAGGCCGGCCACTAATGCCGCCATTTGCTGTTGTGGCTGCAGGGAGGACGATGGCACCCTCCGTTTTCAGATGAACGACCCAGAAAAGAGTGACCCACACGCTGTGATTGAGAGCACACCCACTCAATACATTCGTGGCTTTGTGTCTGGTGGCCCCACCCCTCCGGCTTTGTTGCCCACAGTGAGTGGCCAAGCGTACCCCAGGGGCTCAAGTGCAGGGGTGCAAGTCACAGGCTGCAAGGCCAGGCATGGCGGGGTGGGCCGTGCAAGGGGGCTTGTACACGACAAATCTGTCAGCATGGCAGTGGGGTCACTGTTGCAGGGCACATGAGCAAGAGAGCAAGCAACACCAGTGGTCTGTAAACACAGCAGCCGGGCAAAGCTTCAAGATAGCTGTCTTCTGGAACCACCTTGGGTCAAGAGGGATTGGGACGCAGCACCTTGTGGTGTTGTGGGCCAACCTACTGCACACTCTGTTGCCTGCTGTATGCTTCTGGCCTGTAAGCCTGCCTGCCTACCTGCCTGAAAGCCAGGCTGCCTAATCGCAAGTGTCCACAGCTGTTTTGCTGCTGAGGTGGTGGGAGGCAGTCATATGTATTATCACCACCATCGTACCTGTCCTGCTGCCTGCCTTGTTGCGCAGTCCTCCCATGCCCCTTCTCCCCTGTACCTGAAGCGCAACCTGCCAGGGCCGCAGGCAGGCCAGGGGGATGAGCAGCTGCTAGCAGCGCTGCAGTTGGTGCTCATCCAGAATGGGCTGGAATGCAAGATTGCATGTGCAACTGACAAGGTGGGTAACCCTGCAGCTTCAGCACTTGCTCTGAGAGGTCTAGCCTCAGGGACCTGTGGTCTCCACCGCAAAAAATGTTCAGCATAGCACCAAGTGTCAGGTTGCATTAGCATCCTGGCAACCCTAACCCATCCCAAACACCATAACCCCAATCCCATAACCACAGAACCCCAAACACCAATCCCACAGCACCAAAAGTCAGGTTGCATCAAAGTCCTGGCACTACAGATCAGTGCGCAAGAGCCTTCTCAAGGGAACAAGTTGTGGTACTCGCCGCTTTTGCAGCTCCTCCTGGCGCTCACGTCATGGCCATTGCAGCTGTCCCCTGTTGTTGGTGTGCGCACAAGCTTACATCAGCAATGCTTTCCCTGCATCCTATAAGCCATGTAATGCGCGGGTAATGCTGTCATGCTGACAATGATGATGGTGGGGCTTTTAATGACAGTGAGGATGATGGCGATGGTGACGATAATAGTAATGGTGAGGATGCTGGTGATTATGGCTGTGTGGCTCACAGGTGTCGTACGTGCTGGACACTGAGGACGTGTTGGCCCGTAAGAAGAGGCGGCATAACCCACAGCCTGCTGCCCAGCGGGATCTGCGCGTGCAACGCTTTGCCAAGTGGATGTCCAGTGCCCACAAGCTGGCGGCTGCTAGCCAGCAGGAGGAGGAGCAGGCAGTGGCCCTGCTGTCCAGCACAGCCCGGGCATGAGACGCAGCAGCAGCGCTGGCCCCACTGCTGCTGGTGAACAGCAGTGTGGCGCCCTGCCAAACGTGAGGCTGGTGGAGGCAGGTGGGCGTGCAGCGGTTCATGCAGAGGACAGCTGCATGCCCTTGGATGGCTGGTGGCTTGTGAAGGCTGGCAGTGGCAATTGTTGCAGCAGGAGGAAAGAGCAGGACATGGTGATACCTCAAGCTGCGTCGCTTAATAAGTGGCAAGCTGCGGTGCTTGAGGAATGGCAGGCTGTGCTGCAACATGGCCCAAGAGCAGTGCAACCCTTCACATGGGCCATGCAGAGGGAGCAGTGTCCCATGCCTTTGCCCCTCAGCAGACTAGAGCAGCATCCCAGCACAGTCACAGAGAAGTTGGCCACCCATGCCACCTCATCTGCCGCCCATGCCACCCACTGCCACCCATGCCACCTCAGCCTGGGCTAGCCAGCTGTCTGGGTGTCGATCAGCATGAGACGCAGCTGGCACAGCTTCATTACAATCTGTTGCTGTGGGTCTCACACTCCTTCAGCGTGAAGAGTGCGAAGCTTTGCACTGCACAGCAAGGCCGCCTCCTGACTAAGGCAGCGACACGGTCACCTGATGTTGACTCTGCAGGAGACTATTGTTGATAGCTCTGCACATCGCAATAACAGTGCATTGCAAATTGTTTGGCATTACGGAAAGCAGTGGACAAGCTGTGGGATCTTTAGACGGGAGTTGTGAGGCGATGACTATGCAGGCGGGCGCCGGTGTTCGGCGGATGTGGAGCCTCGCATCGCTTCGCCACACTCTACCTTCAATGTTTCCGGCAATTGCACAGGCTGCGCGGGTGGAGACGTGGCCTTTGTAAGGCTATGCCAAGCGGCCGGACGTACCTTTGCATATTCCTTGGATACACAACTATACATCTACAAAGGTGTACAATTACAATTGCATAGCTTAGGCTAGACTTTGTATCTCTATCCTGGGGAGCCCCTACTTTCCTCCTTAACAGGTAGTGACTGGCGATACTGTGTCCTTAACCTAGGTGTGACCCCAGGAGTTGCTCGAGCCCTACCCAATGCATGCTCTAACTTACACACATCCCCGTTATAAGGGGCTGATTGTTTGTTTGTTTGCTTCGTGGGATGATACACATGACACTATCCCTGCTGCTGGTGCCGCCGCTGCCACTTCCACAGCAGGCCTGTATCGCGCACGTGCACCCGCTCCTGGCCTTCACTGCCTAAGCATTGCAGGGCGGCGTGGCCAGCTGCTGAGATCGCGTGGGCGCGTCCCCGGCCCGGATGTTTACAACGGCTGACACATCTCGGTCTTAGAACCTGATGCCATTGCTTGTTGAGCATATCAAGCCCCTGATCCGGGAAGCAGAGTTCCCAGAGCTTACGTTAGCGTAGACATAGTGCAGGAATTGTGAGATGCCCAGCATGGCTAGTGGATGCTCATGCCTCATCAACTTCTCCCTACATCATTACTTACACAGTGCACAGTGGCATATTCATTACCCCCTAAAAGCCGCCATTTTGTCAACAGGCTAATGGATGGTCCCAGGCCAGTAAAACTCTTACCCTATTGAAAGGTGCTGAAGCTGAATAGCTCCAGGCTACAACCTGCATGACTAGTATGCCAATGTCATCCCAGACGCTGCCACCAGTGCTTTGCTTTTGCTCGCAATCTGCTCTCGTCCGCTACGCAGGCAGCCCTCCAAAAAGTGAGACTCAAACAGCTGTACCGCCTCGGCCAGCCGAGTGTTCTGCCATTCTTCTAAACCCTGCGTGAGAGGTACAGCAACGTTCAGTAAGGAACAGTGGGTGCACCATGCATGTCTCGCATTGCCTTTTGGCTAGTTATTACATGCTAACACCTGCTGTGCACAGCCTCATGCCCAGCTCGTGCGTCAGCGCACCTTGTGTGCGCCAGAGGTGGAAGGAGGCAGCTCGGCCAGCAGCTGCTGCACAGTGGGCACCGTGTCTGGGTCAAAAGCATCAGCCTGCTCTGGGGCCAGTGGCACGCACACCTTGCCCGTCTTAGGGTGCACACAGAAGGGTGCCTGCGATGACACATGAGACATGGAGCAGCGGCCACACTGTGAGGCGAGAGGTGTCGAGTGGTAGCATAGACTGCACGCTGTTGAGGGTGCCTGGACAGACACAGCATGACCCCCACTGCTCAGCCACAGCCTGTATGCACCCAATGACCCCACACCCGTTACAAAGCTAAAGCAACCCATTACAGACCAGTGTCAGCTTACCCCCTCCCCACTTCACCAACAACGTGTGACCCCACAGAGGAAATACCCTCGGGGCCTGCTGGCCAGCTGATGCCACAGAGTTCAAGGTCGTGCACCCCACATGGACAAAAGGCACCGGCAGCCCATGCTGAGCTGAGTATGGCGGCTGAAGAGAGGCCCGAGTGAGGGTGAGTGCGATCCACTGGCACAGCGCATCACCACATGGCCTTGGCCCCTGACCCACCCTGGGTTGCCCCAGCAGCTGCCTCGAGTCGCAACCCCCATGGCAGCACAGGGTGCAGGGTAGTGCAGGTGGAGCCCAGACGGTGGGCCCAGATGGTGGGCAAGTGTGTGGCATATCTAGGTGGGCAAGGCGGCCCCTCCAACCTTGAGCAAGTGGTTCATCTTCTTGGACACCTCCATGTCCAGCCGGGGGTAGGCGTGCACAAACATGATTTCGTTGCAGCAGCGCTCCAACTGCCTCATCAGCTTCACATTGTTGGCCCGCTTCTCCTCAGCCACCTGTGCACACCACATTGCCACCCGTGCCAGTGACCACCTGCTCTCTGCATGGTAGTAAGGCTTGGTGCATGGGTGCATTGACGAAGAAATGCAGTGAAAAGGCCTCGGTGCCCTGTCGCCAGGTGCAGGAGTCAGCAGCAGCAGCAGCAGCACCATGATGACCGCGCTGGGCCTGAGCTTCTGCCCACCCCCACTGCCACCGACCCCAGCTGCCTCCTGTTGTTGTATGCCGGCAATATGGCTCATTGCCAGTAGCGCTGTGCACTTTCTCACAGCCATGCTCATCCTCAATGAGATAGCAGCAGAGTGGGGCATGCAGGTCACCCATGCCAGAACCAAGGCTATGGTGTTTGGGGAGCAGTAGCAGCAGCAGGTAGGGCAACAGCCTCCACAGCCAAAGCCCCCATCTTCGTGGTGCTGCAGTACGGTAGAGGGTGTGTACCAAGGCAGCACCGTGACAGCACGAGCTCAGCATGACAACGAGGTCAGTAGGCAGCTGCAGTGAGCTGGCCACATGGTACACCAGCTCAGCAAGCTGTTGAGCGCCCGCATGAACACCCTCACCAAGGTGCTGGTCTGCAAGGCCCTGGTGGTGCCCACCCTGATGCATGCAGCTGCTGGCCCGTGGGCTTTGTCCCAACACCACCTGCCTGCACCGCATCCTATGTATCCGCTCTGGCCCTCATGTGGTCAGCAACGCGGAGCTGCACCATCGCACCCAGCAGCCAGCCGATCATGCCTTACTACGAGAGCACCGGCTGCGCTGGCTCGGCCATGTTGCCCGCATGCCCACCTCTGCCAGTGTGAGGCAGCTGCTGTTTGCTACAAGACGATGCAAGCCAGCCTTACCCGGTTGGCCACTGTGTCCTCCAATGCCTTCCAGCGACGCAGGTTCAAATCTCCAGAATGGCGAGTGGAGGCCTTTGATGACCATGCGCTGCGTACTGCCTGTAAGCAAGCCCAAGCAGTTGGGACGGCGCTGTTGTATTGGCCAGCGGTCGGTGGATGGTGCGTGCTGGATGGGGTGAAGGAATGGCAGGCTGATGCACAGGGAGTGGAGTCTGCTGTGAAGGGGTGAGGGGGGTCTTGTCCCCAACGTCACAGACGTCCTTGCTGCTCCAGCCATGGGTCACCCATACAGGGTTGCGGTCACACTTGTAATATGACTTTAGGTGTGACCACCCACCTTGACTGTCTCCTCGTCTGGCAAATGTTTCAACAAACGCGCCACCATACCCTCATCCTCCAATAGTCCTTGCGATGGCAGTATGTGCTGCGGCAGCAGCAGCATGTGGACAGCTACGGTCACGATCGCGTGAGGCAGCTACCGCAGGAGTCGCGCGCATACCTCCTCCCATGCCGGTCGCAGTAGCTGGGCCGCGGCGTCCACAGCCGGGTGCAAGACGGACCCTCCGCCTCCCAGAGCTACTTTTGCCTTCTCTCCCTCATGGCCCTTGTACACCGCGAAGTAGTTCGCTATTGCCGCACGAGCCTCATCGCTCAACTTTCGTGCGCTGCGCACCACCAGCACAAAAGAGACCTAGTGGAAAGGCAGTACAGCCCTCAGCCTTGACCTATGCTCGCAGTCATCCTAGTGATGAACCGTGGCAATTCCATAGAATCCAGCGCTTTCAGGAGCGGCAGACAAAACGGTGTCCTGGCGCGGCGTACCTTGGGTCGCACACCCAGCAGTGGACGCCACGTCGCCCGGAGTAGACCCATAAAATGTTGCAAAATCCAAAGTCCTCGCGCAAGCCGCGGTCAATGATCTGCAATCGGCACAGCGTGCGCACTACTCAGAAGACCCACATCGCGCTGTACAGCCACATTGCCAGTGGCCTTCTAAGCAGCAGCAGCACGTTGCAGACAGGCCACCGCGCCTCGGGCGCAATGCCCTGGGGCTGACCAACCGCCCGCCACCCTGTGTTCCGCATACTACCCGAGCTTGCCTCAAAGAGCATGGACAGCCTGCCCGCCAGACACTGACAAATTACTGAGAGGCTGGCAGCTGTATTAGCCTGGTGGCGCAGGGCTGCTCACGCCACAGCCAGGGCCGGTGGGCGTCACCTCACCTTGATGGCTACAGCCATAAGGGGCCAGCAGCGGGTGCAGATGTGGCCTTCCTTGCCGCAGGTGCGCACGTCATCATAATCCGTGAGGTCAATGTCAAACACCAGCTCACGCTCAACTGGGTGGAACTGAGCTGCAGGGCAAGGCAGGTGTGGGGCAGGTGTGCGGCAGGTGTGAGACTCCCCAAAAGCAGTTGGTCAGCCAGGTCTAGCAGCAGTGGGCAAGAGTGGAGCCGAGCAGCGGCGGGTCAGTGTGGGGCCAAGGCAGCAGCAGGCGAGGCCTAGCCGCCCTTATGCCTAGGCCTAATGCCTATGCCTAGGCGTGGCCTAGCCGCCCTTATGCCTAGCCGCCCTTATGCCTAGCCGCCCTTATGCCTAGCCGCCCTTATGCCTAGGCGAGGCCTAGCCGCCCTCATGCCAGGCGCTGCGCCTCACCTCCCAGGGACAGCCTGTTCTGAGGGTTGTACGAATACACGGGCCCCAGGTCAATCTTGGAGGGGCAGCGCCGCCTGATGGCGTCTGCCATGTCTGTTCCGTCCTGCACCACAACACACCCTCTCGCTTAACCCACAGCAACAGCTGGGCTGGGCTGCTGTACTGCTAATGACAGGCCTGTTGAGCTGTTGGGTCGGTTGCTGTGCCCTGCGCCCGGGGCTTGGCCAGAACAGCGGCAGCAGGTTGTGCACTGGGCTGTTGGCCAGGTTTGCCCAGTTTGGACGTCTGAACTGGGCCACATGCCCATGCCGGCTAAGAAGCCAGTGCAGGGCCAGTGCAGGCCCAGAGCAGCAATGTTAGGTGGCTCTGGTAAGTGGTCATGGCCTGCTGGGCAGGGTGACGCCCCGACAGTGTGTGTATGCTGCCAGGCCAAGGGTGTATGCCCGGGTAGCCACCCGACAAGGCTGTGAGATAACCTGCTGCCTGCTGACTGTGCGCCCATGCGGCCTGCTGCCAGGGTCACCGCCAGCACTGCACCGCCAGCACCGCCAGCACGGCCAGGGTCACCGCCAGCACTGCCCAGATCAATACTAGAATGTTGCTCTTTGTAGTGCTGCAACACGCCTCCCCTTGCTGTTGCTGCTGCTGCCGCTGAGGGTGCCCCTGCTGACCCCTGGCCAAAGCTGGTGCCGGCAGGGGTGCACCTTGAAGGCCTGGTAGCGAACGAAGATATCGCCATCCATTGTGAAGCAGAACTCCCTGCGGTTGAAGAAGCCTGGGTCGGCCTGGGGGTGCTTGCTGTCTGCATGTGGCAGCAGCAGCAGTGGACTGGCAGAGTGGCTGCTGCTGGGCAATCTGTTACATGGTGCTGCACAATGTCAAGCATCGCTTAAGCTGTCATGACAGGACAAGGCAGGTATGCAGCACTGGTTGGGGTGTACCAGGTTCAATGAGCAGAGGGACACGCATGCAAGCTGTTGGTGCTGGGGCTTACCATTGCCATAAGCCAGCCAGCGGTACATATGTTGGTGAGGGAACAGGCGCGCTGCACGTGAAGATAGCGGTGATGTTGGCTCAGCACTGACATGGCAACATGTGTGCTTACAGTGACATGCGCCAATTAGCAAGTTAACATAAACCTTCAGTACAGAAGGGAAGGAGGCTGGCAGCCTCAAGCTGGACCCTGATGCTGTACTGGGACTGCTCCATGGAAGACAGGCTGTTGTTCACAACAATGGAGGGCTCACCATAGTAGGCATGCATCAAGTCCTGCACGCTGGCAGCAGCTGGTGGAGGAGGCCCGGCCTCTACGAGCGCATGGCACCCGTACTATGCTGATTACCCGCGCAGCTTCGGCACCGGAGCTGGACTGCTACTATGTGCGCATACCTTCCATTGGCTCACCCACTTCCCCGACTTTTTGGCGTTTCGTTGCTGCATCGGAAGACATTGACCCTTGAGTTGTATTTGCGCGACGCTGGTTTGTGTAAACTCCTCTGTCCTAATCAAATGTTTGAATTAAATGTTCAAAATCCGGGCCAAAGCCAGGGCCAGGGCCAGGGCCAGGGCCAAGGCCAGGGCCAGGGCCAGGGCCAGGGCCAGGGCCAGGGCCAGGGCCAGGGCCAGGGCCAGGGCCAGGGCCAGGGCCAGGGCCAGGGCCAGGGCCGGGGCCAGGGCCAGGGCCGGGGCCAGGGCCAGGGCCAGGGCCAGGGCCAGGGCCAGGGCCAGGGCCAGGGCCAGGGCCAGGGCCAGGGCCAGGGCCAGGGCCAGGGCCAGGGCCAGGGCCAGGGCCAGGGCCAGGGCCAGGGCCAGGGCCGGGGCCAGGGCCAGGGCCGGGGCCAGGGCCAGGGCCAGGGCCAGGGCCAGGGCCAGGGCCAGGGCCAGGGCCAGGGCCAGGGCCAGGGCCAGGGCCAGGGCCAGGGCCAGGGCCAGGGCCAGGGCCAGGGCCAGGGCCAGGGCCAGGGCCAGGGCCAGGGCCAGGGCCAGGGCCAGGGCCAGGGCCAGGGCCAGGGCCAGGGCCAGGGCCAGGGCCAGGGCCAGGGCCAGGGCCAGGGCCAGGGCCAGGGCCAGGGCCAGGGCCAGGGCCAGGGCCAGGGCGTTTGGGTTGTATGAGACTCGGCATAGCATTGAAAGACCCAGCATGGCAGGCCAGTGAGGCTAGTGTGTCCCCTGCCTCTGGTTGGCTGCTGTGCATGAGCCCGCCAGGTTAGCAGCACCATGAAGAGCAGATTGTGGGTTAAACTGGCGAAATGCGCAGTCAACCGGCAGCACCAAAGCTTCGCACACGAGACTTCACAGCTAATCTCGTTATTGGCATGCTGTAGGAACCCATAGAGAATGCGGGCACCATGCTAGCGTAATTAGTGCCAAACATACACAGGTATGGACTGCGCACCCAGCCTTGCCCGGGCGCCTACAACCCTTCACTATCAGCATTCCGTTCCTCTCCACTGCATGTCATAGAAAATACTATGTGTGCATGTGTTGCAGCACCGATGTTGTCAGTCCAGGGGCTGGCTGGCAACTATGGGTGGGTAGTCCGGCTATCAGTGGGCTGTCAATAGATGTCAGCGGGGTACAGGTCGTCTAGCTGCCTGGCTGCCTGGCTTACTGGGTTCCCTAATTTGTGGTCTGCCTGTGGTCACCACATTATGCCCCCACAATTTTCCAGGCTGCCTCCAGGCCAACAAAACTCATTCAACAAGGAACAACATGTTGGACTGTGGGTAATCTCACCCAGCTACTACAAACATGTTGTAGCATCCTCGGTCGCACCCTTGATGACTGCAAACCCCATTCTGGTGGCACGTACTGGTGGCACCTACTAGGACCTACGCGTTGTTGCGGGCCCGGCCATCAATGCCCCGCCGGTACTCTGCAACCCGGTGCAGCCGCTGCTTGACCTTGGGGAGCCGGTCATTGACCCGCTTGTAGCGCTGCTGGTCCAAAAAGTGAGACTCAAACAGCTGTACCGCCTCGGCCAGCCGAGTGTTCTGCCATTCTCCGTAAACCTGCGTGAGAGGGACAGCAACGTTCAGTAGGGAACAGTGGGTGCACCATGCATGTCTCGCATTGCCTTTTGGCTAGTTATTACATGCTAACACCTGCTGTGCACAGCCTCATGCCCAGCTCGTGCGTCAGCGCACCTTGTGTGCGCCAGAGGTGGAAGGAGGCAGCTCGGCCAGCAGCTGCTGCACAGTGGGCACCGTGTCTGGGTCAAAAGCATCAGCCTGCTCCGGGGCCAGTGGCACGCACACCTTGCCCGTCTTAGGGTGCACTCTTTCCTGGGGCTAATCCGCCTTGACCATTGGGCACCGCATCAAATCTAACAGCCTAATGCTTTGAAAGGCTAACAGCCTGTGTAAACATGCTAGGGCCTATGCATTGTTGCGGGCCCGGCCGTCAATGCCTCGGCGGTACTCAGCAGCCCGGTGCAACCTCTGCCTCACCTTGGGCAGCCGGTCATTGACCCGCTTATAGCCCTGCTGGTACTCCTTGCCAACGGGGGGCAGAGCCATCAGGCCCTCATAGCTGCACAGCTCCAGGGGCCGCTGCTTGCTCTCCCCAATGCGCTGCAAGTTCAAGCACCCGTTGGTGTCCCGGTCCAGCCACCTGCCCCATGGGGGGGCCTGGGGTCGTTGCCCTGGGCCAGGTGCTGCAGGGAGGGGGGGGGCCTGGGCTGGGGGAAGGGGTGGGGCCTGGGCAGGGGGAGGGGGGTGCAGGGCTGCCTCCACAAGGCCTATTGCCATGGGGTTTGGCACGGGGGGCTGTCGGCCAGCGCTGCGATTCTCGAACAGGACATAGCGCACCCTAAACTCTAGAGGTAGCCTACCTGCCCCCCCCTTCCCTATGGAGTCCTGTCCCTCCCTTCCACTCAGGCTGCCACAACACACTGTTGGCCGGCAAGCGCCACCTGTGCTTTGGGTCCGGCTGGCTGTAGTCGAGGCGGCCTAGCACAAGTTGGGGGAAGTGCTTCTTCATCTCCCGGCTGAACCCACCCCCCACCACCCCCACCGCCTTGCCCCACTTGTTGATGAACCGCCCCGGGTGCCGGTAGAACTTCTGGATGCTGGTGATGATGTTGGTGGCGTTGGTGGCGATGCTGGTGATGATGTTGGTGGCGTTGGCGTTGAGGGAGTTCATGTCCCCTGTCAGATGTACCTCATCCAGCTGCTTGAGCATGGCCACCGGCCATGCACTGCTGGGCTGCTCAAACACCGCCACCTCACCGGGCAGCAGCCCGATGCCGCGGTGGTGGGGGCCACGCATCAAGTGCTCAATCATGCTGGCATTGGTAAGCAGCTCCTGGCATTCTTGATCTGTGCCAGCAGCTGTGGGTCCCAGATGTCCAGCTGCACTGGGGGGGGCAGCTTGGCTGGGGCGGCTGTTGTGCGGGGGGAGCTGCGTGTGGCAAGGCGGGGGTGGGCATAGGGAGGGCAGGCTGGGTCAGGTGGGGGAGGGGGGCCTGGGGCTGGACCTGCTGCTGGGAAGTGCTGCTGCTGCTGGGAAGTGCTGCTGCTGCTGGGCTGGACTGGGCTGGCCTAGGAAAGGGAAAGCAACAATGACAGTCACATGGCTGCTGTTAGGCGGCATTGCTTGCTGCCATCAACCGGGTTAGGACCCGAAGCCAGTAGCACCCCATGCAGCAGGTGTGGTTCAGTAGCTACAAACCTCCCTCTTCTTGCGAGAGGCCGGGGGATCGACACCCGCAAGGGGCCAGAAATATTTGGCGTCATCGATCTCTCTTGAGGGCAGTGCCCGCCATCGTGCGGGGCGGGAGCTGGAGTGGAGTAGGCTAATTTCCTATGAAGCTCAGGAGGGTAGACACGTTTCCGAGCCGGGGCGTGTCGTGCTGTGAGAGCGCCCTTTAGGCATACGTCAGCCCGCGGGGGCCCCTCCCATGGTGTGAAAGACCAGAAGCGGCGCGCGGTTCCTTAGTGCACGCCCCCTGAAGCTTCGGGGGGAGTAGTCTTTCTTTCTTTCTTTCTTTTCTTTGCTTGCTGCCCATGGTCATGCGCTTGTTAATCTCAGCCACAATGGCGTCGACTTGAGCTGGGCTGAGATCAGGCAGTGCTGCCTTCACAAGGCCACGCAGGCCAGCCTTGATGACCTGGCGACGCTGTCCAATCACTACCTTGGCAGGCTGCCCCTGCCCCTGGACTTGCTGCCCGCTTCCACTGGCACCTGCAGTCAGGCGTTCCCAACTACCTGAAAACCACCCCCTTGTGATACGAAGCCCGTATCTCCGCAGCCACTAAGTCAAAAATATATGTAAACAGTGCTTTGAACAGAGGAGAGCCATAGCTACGATATGGCAGACGCAGCAAAAACTATCTCGCTCTCAGCGGTGCTCAGTGCCTGTCCAAAGATAAGCATTTGAATTCATGCGATTTCGCCACATGCGAGGCGCGCCGCACTAGCACGCTTCGCCACGCTGTTGTGAGTGGCACCTGCAACACGCAGCAGCAGTCGGAACATGTTTTGCTTTTGGCATGTGGACGCGACGACGGCAGTCGTGACGACTGGATACCACTATGAGCTTTTGGAGCTGCTGCTGGCGCTAGTGCATTACCGGCTGCTGTACTACGCTTAAACAAGGTGCTAGGTGCAGTACGTGGTGTTGTCTCACCTTGCTTTGCTGCCCTCGACTTGTTAGCTGCAGGTGCCCCACGCTTACGGGACGTGCTTGCCGCTGCCAGCTGTTGCTGCTGCTGAGGGGGTGCACCAGCAGGCACAGCCAGCTCAGGGATGGTGCCTGCAGGTGTCAGCTGCTGCTGAGGGGGCGCAGCTGCGGCGAGCTTCCCACGGATGTGGGTGCACACGTGGCTCAGTAGCTTGGGTACCCTCCAGCTCGTGTGTACCTCCTGCTTGTGAAACTGGAGGTATGACTGAAGCTGCTTTCCTGTCATCTTCATTGCCTCCTCGACAGTTGTGTGGCCATAATCATGCCCCCCCAAGGCAAGGGCATGGGCCGCTGCAAGCCGCTGTTGGCACGCATGGTCACCCACATTAATCACAACCCTCCCGACCTTGTGCGTTGCATCTGTGATCTGGCGCTCTGCCTTTGCTGACCGCTGTGCTGCAGCTGTGGCATCCTCCTTACGCCGCACTTCAGCACGGAGCTGACCCATATGCTGCTGCAAATCATGAACATCCACAGTCTTCATGGCCTCCTTGCATGTGTGCAGGGACATCAACTGCAGCAGAGCTGGCAGCTCCATGTACCTGCCACCACCATGCTTCAGCAGCTGCAACAAGGACTCCACTGGGGCATTGGAGATGGGGCAGGCAAGGTAATACTGTTCGAGGTGAAGGCGCAATGCGGGGCTGCCAGGGTCGCCGTTCACAGCCATGGCACGAATGTCAGATGCATATTGACGCCAAGTGCCATAAGGGTCCTCTTGTTGCTGCTGCTGCTGCATCCGCTGCTGCTGCTGCTGCTGCTGCTGCTGCTGCCCATCCTCAGGCGGCGGCAGCCGTAGCTCGGCATGGTACACCACATCAATCGCCACTTCCATGCGCGTAGCTTGGTCTGAGCTGCCAAGAGCAGCGGTCTGAGCTGCCAAGAGCAGCTGTCAAAAGCGTGCAGGCCGTCATGCTTGCTGGCCCACATGAGCTCGGGCACCAAGAAGCTCTCCCCAACCACTGCCACCACGCTGAGCCTGAGCAGCAGGCTGTTGTCCTGGAGCAGCTGGCTAAGGGTGACAGCCCATGGTGGAGACATACCCTTCTGCCGCTCAAGCAGCTGTGACACAGCATCTCTCGCATGCGCCCAGACGCGCAGCATGGTCACCGTTGAGCTGATGTAGCTGGCCCAGCGTGTGTCACACGGCACTTGGTGCTTGGCGCCCCATGCTCCCATGCCGAGCGGCACCCAATACTGGGCCAGCAAGCTGGCAATGGATTCAATGGCTGGGCGGATGTCACCACCCAATGCAGCCAGCCCAGCCAGCAGGGTGTTGTGTATGCCTTGCTTAATCTCTTATTCTTCATGGTTAGGGACTGAGAGGGGTGGGGTGAGTGGCTGAGCGGGGCTACGGGCTTAGCTTGGGGTGATGGGAGGTGAAGGATAAGGAGATGGGTGAAGGAGAGGTAGGGGGGAGGAGGCGAGGAGAAGGAGAGGTAGGGGGGAGGCTGGGCTGTTGGGAGGAGGGGCTATTGGGAGGTGGGCGGTGAGGACGAGGTTGGGAGATGGTGGGTCAAGCTGTGTTGGTGGTGGCCACGTGGCGGAGTGGTAAGCCAAGCTCGGTCGGCTCCTCGTGCACCTGTAGCCATCAGCATGTGTACCTTGTAAGCGGTATAACTTGTCACATACAAACCCAATGATTGAGTTGCATAGTACCACGGACGCGTTAGTGAGTATGCTATAAAAAATCTGTGTGAGGTCAGGCTGTTTGTTCAATGGTGTGTAGCGTTCCGATTCTGCACTAAGCGGATCGGCGCTAGTGTCACTGCTGAAGTGTGATACAGGCAGGTTAAGTGGTGGGCTGTACTGCTGCCCACCATTCGGGTTCGATCCCCGGAGGCCGTTCTATGTCTTAGCCTGGTTGCGCTGCAGCAGTCTGACACCTGTAACTGCGGTTAGCGTTGCATGGCGTTCACACACTGAAAAGATTTAAGGCGCGTTCTTTCTGAACGCTACATTGGTTTCCGTATTCCGATACCTCAGTGACTGGCCGCACCATGACTGACACTACGCCAAATGGCGAAACACCAGGCGTTGGCACATCCAGCGGTCCTGCGGGTTCCCAGGCCATATTGGCCCAGGCCCTATCTGATCCCGAGTTTGCCAGGTCCCTGAGGGCGGCTTTGTTCCCCGACGGTGGTCCTGCTGCAACTCCGTCGCGGAATGGGCAGGGCGATGGCCCAGTCCCTCCAGGCGATGAAGAAGAAGAAGAGGAGGAGCAGGATGAGGAAGAAGAGGCTGACGACGTCTCTGAGGGCGAGATTGACCTGTCCTCCGCAGACCAGCTGGCCCAGTCGCTGCTGGACACGCAGGACCAGCTGAAGGAAGCCAAAACCAAGCTGGCCAAGATGGAATCTCGCCAAAAGCTGACAGATCGCACACTGGCTGCGCTGGCTGAAAAGGTGGGTCTATTTCCTGGGTCCCCTCCCTCCATCCAGGACAGGCTGTTTAGTATGCGCACTCCGTCCCCGAGTAGGTCAGGTACACGCCCTGCGTGTATTCCTGGTACCTTTAACTCGATCGGTGGGAGAGGCGGCGCTTTGCACCACCTCTTTCCCCAGGTCACGAGTCAGGCTCCAGCTGCTAAGTCTGTGCCTGGCCCTGATAAGTGGACAGACAATTGCACCAAGTCTCGTCGCAGGGCCTCTGCCTTCTGTGACGACTTAGAAGCACATTGCCAGCGTTTCAACCTGGACATTGCCTCTGTCTTTCCTGCATTCCTGTCCGGGGCTGCGCGTGATGCTTGGTTGCCATCCATCCGTGCTGCTCATTTCGCACAAACACGCACCGCACCTACCTGGCCTTACCTGCGACTGTCCTTTCTTGAGTATACAGGAGACGACTTGCGTGACGATCAGACTGATGCCCAGAAACAGCTACTTGAAGGCAGCATTCGCATGTCGTCCCAGCTCCTTCTCAATGAATATGTCACTGCTTTCAGGAACAATCTGCTGACTGCTGGTGTCCAGTGCATGGATGAGAGTTTGCTTGTCTCCCTGTTTATCAAGGGACTGACATCTGAGCTGAAAAAGGCAGTCCTAAGGGATTCTGCTCCTTTTCCTGCCTTCACTCTGGCTCAGGCTATCGATTCTGCCAGGCAGGCTCAGCGTGCTGCTGAGATCCTTGCTGAAGCAGTCGGCACAAAGCGCCATGTGGCTGCCGTGCAGGCTAAGCAGCTGGCTGAAGGTCTGGAGCGTGCAAACAACCCTCGTCCTCCTAAGAGCACCCAGAGCGACCCACCTGCCAAAGTCCCAGCCCGTTCCAGGGGCTTCAGGGCTGGCATGGCTGCTGGTCCTGCTGCTGGCTACCGTGTCATTCTGAAGCAGAAGGCTGAGGAGGCTGCTGAGCAGTCCAGCATGAAGCCAGGCCAGTATTGTCATCATTGCTATGATCCTCGTCACCTAAAGCCTCTGTGTCCTTATAAGGACATGCCAGCTCTGGAAGCCAGGAAGCTATCTGGCTACCCTCGTCCTCCTGCTGATGCAAAGGCTGCAGGAAAGCGTCCTTCTGAGCAGCATGACTCTGAGCCCAAGAAGGGCAGGCTTGCGTCTGCCAATGGGAAGTAGGGTGTTGCCCAGCCAGGCCTGTGCCACGCCTGTGCTGTGGTACATGCTGATGAACCTGTCTTATGCACCTGTGCTACTGATATGACTGGGACTGAGCCCCAGCTGATGGTTGTTGATGATGTTGCTGTGCATGCTATGAGCCAGCCTTTCCCTGATCCAACTGTTGATGGCCATGCGTTCTCTGAGCAGACTGCTGTGACAGCAGCTCAGAACTGTGGATCCTGTTTCAGTGCTGCTGACCCCTGTGTGGGTCATATTCTCTCGTGTAAGACTGCCCTGTGTTGTCCCCGTGCACCTTCTCAAGTCATCTTGGGGGTCTCTGGTCAAGACGACAAGGTGAGGTTCCAGTTTGCTGGCACCATTGATTCTCATGCCTGTCACATGTTAGCTGATAGTGGTGCTGATGCATCCCTGATCAGTGCTAGCTTTGTTCAGCTGCATAACATCCCAATATTTACTTATCCCATGTCACTCAGGTTTGATGTTGCCAACAACCAGCCTGTGATATGTGAGCATTATGTCAAAGTGCAGCTGCGCATCAACAGCTTCTGCTGCATGTGCCTGTTGACTGTCATGCCTGACCTGGTTCATGCTTATGACGTGCTCCTGGGTGCTGACTGGTTGACTGTGCAGGGAGCCTTGGTCGACTACGTCGACAAGACTCTTACCCTGCGCACTCCCCAAGGTAATAAAACCTTGCACCCACACACAGGTGATCAGAGTGCTGCTGGCCAGTGTGCTGCCACAAGGCCACCTGGATCCACCCACTCACTGCCCCGCCCACCTGCTGCTGTCCTTGCTGCTGTGTCCAAAGCCAATCCAAAGGCTCTTGTGACAGCAAAGCAAGCAGCCAGATGGCTGCGTAAGGGTGGCTCAGCCATGGTAGCTATGGTGTCTCTGGAAGACCTTGCCTTACCAGTAGACGCTGTGTCCCATGTACAGAGGCAGCACCTGCAGGATTTGCTTGATGAATACTCTGATGTATTCCAACCAATCACAGGACTCCCGCCAGAGCGTGCAGTAGGGCACTCCATCCCCTTGCAGCCTGATGGCAAGCCTCCAGCTAGGCCCAGCTATAGGATGTCCAAACCTGAGCAAGATGAACTGCGTAAACAGATCACTGACCTGCTAGCTAAAGGCTTGATAGAGCCCAGCTCGTCACCCTATGCTGCACCTGTGCTGTTTGTCCAGAAGAAATCAGGTGAGCTGCGCATGTGTATTGATTACCGCCAGCTAAACAAGATTACAATTAGGGACCAGTATCCTTTGCCACGTATTGATGATCTGTTTGATCAGCTAGCAGGAAAAACTGTGTTCTCCTCCCTCGATCTGCAGGCTGGTTACCACCAGATCCGCATCCCGGCTGAGGACGTCCCTAAGACCGCGTTCAGGACTCCCATGGGGCACTACCAATTCAAGGTACTGTGTTTTGGCCTGACAAATGCTCCTGCCACGTTCCAACGTGTCATGAATGAAGCATTTGCTGAGGTGATCAATGACTGTGCACTCGTGTACCTTGATGACATCCTGATAATGTCCAAGGACAGTGAGGAGCACCTAGTCCACCTCAAGCGTGTGTTTGACTTATTGCGTAAAAATAAATTTTATGCTAAGCTATCTAAATGTGAATTTATGCAGAGAACATTAAAGTTCCTGGGCCATATTATTAGTGCTCAAGGCATCTCTGTTGACCCGTGTAAAGTTACTGCAATCTCTGAATGGCCAGTACCTACTAGCCTCAAAACTCTGCAGTCTTTCCTGGGCGCTGCTAACTATGTACGTAAATTTGTACATAATTTTAGCACTATTGCTGCACCCCTCACTAACCTGACTGGCCCCAAAAAGGAGTCCTTCCCTTGGAAGGCATGGCCTCAGGCTGAGCTGGATGCGTTCAATGCTCTGAAGCAGGCCATTTCTAATGTGCCTATGCTCAAGCTTCCTGATCACAGCAAGCCGTTTCAGGTGCACTGCGATGCGTCCCTTGAGGGCATCGGTGCAGTCCTGATGCAGGATGGCTACCCATTGGCGTATTACTCCAGGAAATTAATTCCTGCTGAGATTAATTACACCACGGGCGAACAGGAACTGCTGGCATTGGTATCTGCTTGCCAACAGTGGCGATGCTACCTGGAAGGGGTACCATTCACACTGTACACAGATCACAAGCCGCTCATCTCTCTGCCTACTCAAACTGTACTCTCACGCAGGCAGACTAGATGGATGGAATTCCTGGCCCGCTTCTCATATACCATTGAATATCTACCTGGTATATCCAATCCTGCTGACCCGTTGTCACGCATTCCAGCAGCCCCATTGCAGACGTGTAAGGGCTCTGGTGCTGATAATGTGCGTAGTATTCTAGTGACGACTAGAAGCCAGCGTCGTTCTCAGGAGGGGGAGGAAACTTGTGCTGAGGCGCAGAAAAACAGTGCTGGTGCTGCCGCTGCGCCACCCACACAACCACCACCAAGCCATGGTGCTGGTGCTGCCGCCAGGCCACCCACTAAGCGTGTCACTTGGGCTGCTGATATACCAGTAGATGGAGAACCCAGTGCACCTAAACCACCAGGTCCCTTGTCAAACCTGCATGAGTGGTTGGTCAGAGCTTATGCTGCTGATTCCAACTTCACCAAGCGTAGAAAGACAAAGAACTTGTACCTGGATGAACATGGCTTATGGAGACATCAAAAGAGACGTACAGTCATTGTGCCCCGTGACAAACAGCTACGAGAGCATATCCTGCATGAGATGCACGATGCTAAGTACGCTGGACACGTTGGGATCACTAAGACATTGGAACGTGTCATGCGTGTGTTCTGGTGGAAACACTTACGCACTGATGTGCGTCACTATGTAACAACGTGTGATGCATGCCAGAGAAACAAGTCGGTTACAGCTAAGCCATGGGGGTTCCTTCATCCTCTGTCTATACCTGGATACCGCTGGGAAGTCATTCACATGGACTTCATAACCAAACTACCGTCCGGATCACATGGATATGATTCCATCTGTGTATTCGTTGACAGGCTCTCCAAGATGGTGCACCTAGTGCCATGTAAGGAAAGCATGGATGCTCCTGAGTTTGCACAACTCTTCATTGATTCGGTATTTGTCCATCATGGGCTACCATCTGAAGTTGTGAGTGATCGGGGTTCCCTATTCGTGAGTAAGTTCTGGCAAGCTGTATGCAAGCTAATGGGCATGAAACATTCTCTCACCTCCAGCTATCACCCTCAGTCAAATGGGCAGGTTGAGCGGTACAACAAAGTGTTGGAGGAGATGCTCAGGCATTATATCTCTCCCACTCAACGAGACTGGCCTAAACACCTCTCGTTTGCCGAGTTTGCAATTAATAACTCATGGCAAGAAAGCATTAAGTCTACACCTTTTCTGATCAACTATGGACAGTCCCCAGTGACACCGGTGACCCATGAGTTACCTCGGTTGCCACCTCCCATGGCCCAGTTCTTCTCTGATGGCTGGGAGAAAGGTGTTCAAGAAGCCAGAAGATGTATGAAACTGGCACAAAGTCGGCAGTCCAATGGCGCTAATCCACACAGGAAATCCTCGGACAGTATGTTCCAAGTAGGTGACCGTGTGCTGCTTAGTACCATGAACCTGCGTAACATGGTGGGCAAAGCCAGAAAGCTGCTGCCACGGTATGTGGGGCCTTTCAGGATTGAGGCTCATGTGGGTAGAGACGCTGTGAAGCTGACCCTGCCACCAGCCATGTCCAGGATTCATCCTGTCTTCCATGTGTCATTGCTAAGACCCTATGAGGGCAACTTTGGTCGTCTACCCCCCACCGAGCTGGGCTGGTTGGATGATTCCCCACAGTATGAAGTAGAGCGCATTGTGAACCACCGGCATGTGCGTGCAGGTAAAGCAAAGGAGTACCTCGTCAAGTGGAAGGGTTATGATGACTCTGACAACACCTGGGAGCCAGCCGGCAATCTAGCAAATGCCCCTGATTGCGTGAACTTGTATAAAGCTCAGAATGGCTTGCTGTGAATTCAATGTGGGACATGGGCTCCATGTGGTCATGCTGGTTGCTTTGCTGCATGCTATGTGCCTTGGTGTGCTATGGGTCCAGTTGCTCATGTGAGCCTGGCTTGTCTTGTTCCCAGCGTCCACTGACTCTGTGAGTCTGGGGCTGAAGGGTCCATGGTGACCATAACCTCCAGTGAGCGACCTGCGTCCGGATGGGCAGGAGTTCCAAACCAGCGGTCATGTACTGCGAGTCCATGCCATGATGGCCTATGGGCGGAACGGCCATCCCTTAGGAGGGGGAGGAATGTAGCGTTCCGATTCTGCACTAAGCGGATCGGCGCTAGTGTCACTGCTGAAGTGTGATACAGGCAGGTTAAGTGGTGGGCTGTACTGCTGCCCACCATTCGGTTTCGATCCCCGGAGGCCGTTCTATGTCTTAGCCTGGTTGCGCTGCAGCAGTCTGACACCTGTAACTGCGGTTAGCGTTGCATGGCGTTCACACACTGAAAAGATTTAAGGCGCGTTCTTTCTGAACGCTACATGGTGCAAAACATAAAGCGGATCATAGCTGGAGGGGGTGACTAGTCCCTACTGTGCCGCCCACCATTACAGCGATACAGCGCTGCCACACACAGTTTCGAGTTTCTTCACATCCTCGCCAAGCGGCCTGCACCATCAGGAACCTCGCGCAGCCATGTTTGCCGGACTTCAGTGGTGTGCGCCACCGACATGTCGTGCATCGCTAACGGATAGCCAAGGACGTAGCTTACCGGTGTAGCTAACCACGGTCTGCGATTGGGACACATTCGGGGTCACATGTGGCTGCCCGCATCGAAAGACTCCGATGGCAATTCCACTCTTACATTAAACGCGCAATAACACATCGCAGCAGACGCAACAAACGTTACATCAAAAGATTGAGTAGGTGGGCTGCAGATGCATGAAGATTGCCAACCCCATGTTGGGAACGCCTGACTTACCGGCTGCACTCCGTGCGGGGGAGACGGGGCGCTTGCGGTTCCTTTCCGGGGACATCACAGGGACTGAATAACACCATCGGAGCGGCGTGGCCGTGCTGGGAGGTGCATCAAATCGCCGTCCAACCAGAGGGCCGGCAACCGGAGTGGGCCGGAAGCAGTGATGGGTAATACGTGTATCGATACAGGAAATACAAGAAAATACAAGAAAAAACGTGTATTTTTTGTATCGATACAATACAGCGATACAGAGGCAACATGTCACGCGTGAAAGGAGCAGCGCAGCCAGTCTGCAGCCTGTCCTTGATGTCTGGGCAGCACGGCGACGTTGGAAAGTCAGGGCCTCCCAACTCTGATGTTCTTGCATGTATAACCGGCACATGCGACCGACTGCTCCGGGAGCAGGCCGATGGCTTTAGCCCCGCGCGGCATGCCTTTAGCGCGGACTCTAGTTGTGGCAGCAACCAGCAGCTGCATCGAAGGCATCCACGCAACTTGCCGGCCGGCACTTGTATTTTTTAATACGATACGTGTATTCTTGTATTATACAAAAAATACGTATCGGTATCGATACACGTATCTTGTATTACCCATCACTGGCCGGAAGTGAGGTCCATTACATATAAATTACATGGTGTTGTCCCCATTCAGGCATCCAGCTGAGGCATCCAGCTACCTACTACCAGTCTGAGGCATGCAGTTGGCATCCAGTTGATTCAGGCATCCAGCAGAGGCATCCAGCAGATTCAGGCATGCAGCTGCCTCCAGCCTGCTGGTTCACCTAGGCACTCTCACCAATCAGTGGGCGCAAGCTGGCTGCACTGCATGCCATCAACAGCAGCTTGACCCTGGTCTGACAGCGTCTCTAGATGTCACAGACCAACATAAATCAACATGTTTGATTGTGGGTAAGCTCACTCAGCTACAACCCAACTCCTACCCCATCGCACCCCACCCCAGTACCATACCTACCATTCCCGTCATCATATGCTCACCTTTTACAGCAGCGTGCGTGAGCGTCACACCAGGTTGCAAGCTTGGCGATGCAAACCAACTCCAGCCACTAGTGCAAGTGCTTACACCTTGAGCTGTTGCCTGTCTGGTGGATGACTGAACCTGATCGGTTCCAGTGATTTACTGCGGATTATGAGTCAAACCCTATGCAACCCTAACCATGTAGTTTGAGCATGAATTGGCAAAGTGGAACCAAATGGCCAGATGGCTAGCGCCCTGCCTGCCCCCGGCATGAAGGCTGGCACAGCTGTGAGGCCTGCAATGGGGGCCTGTCACAAACGGCTGTGCTGCAGGCTGCTGCTGGGCCCAAGGGGGGCCTATGGGGGGCCAGGAGGTTCATGCAGGGCATGGAGCTCATGCCTGGCTTTTGCCGGCCCCAGTCCATCAGCTTGGTCAGCCAAAGCCGGCGGCACAGCTCTAGTGCCCGCCAGCAACTTTGCCTTAGCCCTGACCCTGCCAGCAGCTTTGCGCCAGCACTGACCCAGCCAGCCTCTGTGTGGGCTGCGGTACCGCTAGAGGTACCTACTGGTCACCCCTCCCATTGAACCACCAACCCCCCTTGGGCACCCGAGCCATGTCAGGTCAGTCAGGCTTGATCAATTGATCATCGATGTCTGAAGCCCAAGTTACAGCCCGAGAGACTGCCTTTGATGTATGGCCCAGCCGTGCCAGGGGGACCAGGGGGTAGCTTCCCAATCAGTGTATGCCAGAACAAATGAAAGAAAAGAAAAAGTATGTACATGTGTTTATGAAATCACATCCGCCTCACTGCAGTTGCCGGCACTCCGGTTGGATGGTGATCTCATGCATCCCCCAGCGTGGCCTGATGCAGCCTCTACTAGAGGCTAGAGGCTAGAGGCTCTAGCTTCCCTGACTGGCACCCCATGGTTGCCATGAGCAGGTCATATAGCCTTAGTGTAGCTTCTGTGGCTACCTGAAACATGCTAATAACACTCTGATGACGCCCCCCCTCACCCTCCACATAACCGTGAGCAAGCTATACATCCCTAGTGTGGCTTGCACCCCCGACGATGACCAGTCATAGCCATAAGCGAGCCAGTACATAAATCTCCAGTGTGGCTTGCACTCCCGTGTGACTAGTGTGACAGTACATGTTGTGACTAACATCAGACACGTGATGCAAATACATGCATGGGGTCACACACTGAACGCATCCGTCTTATGACACCTTCAAGGTGAGCAAGCTGGTGGCCATGCCATGGCAGTGGCGTTACCGGCTGTCGTTACCTCCAGCCAGCCAGGCATCGTGCTTCAGACATAGCAGGGCATTGTGGGGGACTATATGTGGGGGCGTTGTGGGGGCATTGTGGGCATAAGATGCATTACTCCAGCCCAGCTCCATCACATTCAACAGTCTGCATGCAAGCTATTGGGTTTTGGGTAATCACCCCTAGCGCATCCACGTGGAACTGTGGAGCAGTGTAGAGGGTTCCCCATAATGCAACACAGCTTACGGCCCGATGATGCCTGTTAAGCACATCAAGCCCATGGCACGGGACTGCTTGGCCTTGCTGAACGTTGGCCGCAGCCACCTGCAACGACATAGGTCAATGCTCGTTTGTAAAATTAAATACCAATGCTGGCCACCCCTCCCATTGGACCCCCAACCCCCCTAACGATAAGGGACAACGGCTTTTCCGGACTCATTTCTGCACGGATGTACACGCGGATTGAAGCGTCGGAATGCGGCCGCGCTGAGCCACACGCTGAGCTGGTCGGGCATGTTGCCGGGTATCCGACCCTACAGAGCCTGCGGACTTGATGTACGTTGACCCAGTAGCGATGAGTCCCTGATTAACGCGATGGATAGTGCGCGATGTGCGAGGAGCCCGACCTCATGTCCAACATAATAACCCACATGCGCTGGCTCTGGGGCGACGGAACTAGGCTCAGGGGCTCTGAAACTAGGAGGAGACCACGGCGTGAGCATAGCAGTGGCAACTGCATCATTCACTTGCTAATTAAGCTCCATAAGGTGGGCTAACTCTCCTTCATGCTGCGCACTCTGCTGATGCCAGTATGACCACCATCAAACTCGATCAAACTCTCCAGCCTTGCGTCACTGGCTTGGGAACTCACTGTGAACCCCCTGCCAAAGTCTCATCTATTGTTGACAATTGTCAAGAGGGGTTTTAGGAGCTGGCGTGTGCACATGCCTACAGCCTGCCGACATCCAAGTATCACCCCTACAAACGGCAGGAGGGCCAGGCTGCCCGCTGTGCGTGTTGTGTGAGGTCTACGCCAGCTGGCAGCACTGGCTGGCTGGAGATTCATGTGGAGAGGGAGGCTGTGTAAGATGATGTTGAGAAAACTGGGCTCCATGCTTAAAGTTTACCGCAGCCGAGAACTCTGCATCCTGCGTTGTGGGTGTTGTAAAGCAGCACTTGAAAGGCCCTTTGTGCAGAGCGTAACCGTTCGCGTGCCTGGCAGACTGCCGGTAACCGTTCGCGTGCCTGGCAGCAGCTCGGGCGCGCAGGCGCAAGCGCGGCGCAGAGATAAGGCTTTCCGCGTGAAAATGACATCTCAACTCTCACCCGGCACGCCGCAAAGTCAAATGTCCCTTACGTGGTGGTTCAATGGGAGGGGTGACCTACTGCGCCCAGGAGGTTGCTGTTACCTGGGACTTTCTTTTCGCGTCGCTTTGCGGCTCCAGGGGTCACTCATTCAACCTGGCGGGCCTCAGCGTTTGTGTCCGCGGAAACCGTTCATCGCTATGCTGCGTGGTCAGGGCTACCTTCAAACAGAACGAATGCGGCTGGGCCCGAGTGTGGTGAGGCGGGTCGCCATGCTTGCTCGCAACGTGTCGCGGCAATGCGTGAAGCCAGGCAAGTGCCGTCTGCTTCACCTGTCTTGCCGCCGTGATGCCGAGCCACCTGTCGCAGCCCACCTGTCGTAACTGCAACCCAGGTTTTGAAGACGCTGCAAGCCCATCCCTGGCCAATGCTGTCTTGGCCAGCACCAGCAAGCACACGCCAGCCACCGCAGCCACTGGCACGAACGGGAGTAGCAGCAATGGAGCCAGCAGCAGCAGCAGCAGCAGCAGCAATGGCGTGAGCAGAGGGGGCAGCAGGGGGGCTCCAGGGTACCGATTGCCCCCTAAGGAGATCCTGGACATTGTGGACGCCCCGCCCCAGCCTGGGTTGTCCTACTCCCCGGACCGCAGCATGTTCCTGCAGCTGTTCAGGCCGCCCGCCATGCCACCCATCTATGAGATGGCACGGCCCGAGCTCAAGCTGGCAGGTCAGGGGCAAGCTGGCAGGTCAGGGGCAAGCTGGCAGGTCAGGGGCCTAGCAGGGCCGGGCTCATCCACCCAGTGGGCCTTGGGTGTGCAAGGCTGCTCAGTTGCCCGCCCCTCCCAAGTCTCCAAAGCCTCCACATGTTGCTGGGGGCTGCCACTGGCTGCTGCCAAAGCCCGCTGCCGCTGCCGCTGCTCCAGCTTCCTTCCCAGCTTCCTGCCAGCTTCCCAGCTTCCCGCCATCCGCCATCCTGCCCACCTGGTCCTGCCCACCTGCCCCTGTATGCCAGTGACATGGCTGTGAGATGCGCACCAATGAGCTCAGCAGGCAACCAGCCGGAGTCAGCACACTGTTGCCTGTCCCCCAGGCCTTCAAAGCGCTGCACCTTGGCCTGACCTGCTGCTGCTCGCCATGCTTGTTGAGATGCTGTGTTGCTGGGAGTGCTGCTGGGGTGGAAACCTGGTGTGTTGGCTCGCCAGGTAATCAGGGTAGTTCCTCAGGGTAGCTGGGCGCTTAGCTGGGCAGCTGGGCACATCCTCGTGGGTGCGCTGGGCTGCTGCTGCTGCGGCCCCTGTGCTGCTGAACGCTGCCCATACTGACACACTGAAGCGCTGCAGCTGCTGCTGCAGTGGCTCCCCTGCTTGACAATGTGCTGCTGAGACAATGCGGTGAGGTGAGCACCTGGGTGTGACCGAGTGTGCAAGGCTTGCCTGTTTTGGCCAAGGCTTGCCTGTTTTGGCCACGGCAAGCCTTAGGGCGCAGTGTGAGCTGCTGGGGTTGTGGGGGCAGTGCGTCCAGGCCTGGGTGGCTGCAGGCATGCGGGTGGACCCTGAGCTGTGGAGCGGCAGCAAGATGGGCTACAACCTGGGCATTGCCATCGTGCCGGCAGAGGAGGTGGTGCCGGCACCTGACAGCAAGTGTAAACATGTCACAGGTCAGTAGGCCAGGGGCAGGGCCAAGGCCGGGGCCAGGGCCAGGGCCAGGGCCAGGGCCAGGGCCAGGGCCAGGGCCAGGGCCAGGGCGTTGTACGAGACTCGGCACAGCATTGAAAGACCCAGCATGGCAGGCCGTGTGCCTTGCCAGCGAGGCGAGTGTGTCCCCTGCCCCTGGTTGGCTGCTGTGCATGAGCCTGCCAGGTCAGCAGCACCGTGAAGAGCCCCACCCCTGCTGCTGCTGGCAGCTGCCACTGGCCAGGCAGGTGCTGCCATGAGGGCCTCCCCCCTGGGGCCCCGCTGTGCCTGCCTGGCTGTCCTCCAGGCTACCCGGCAGGCAGCTGGCTGAACTACGTGTCCTGGTCCCCTGACAGCCGGCTGCTGGCCTTCACTGTGCGCAGGTGAGCGGCAGGCAGGCAGGTAGGCAGGCAGGCAGGCAGGCAGGCAGGCAGGCAGGCAGGCAGGCAGGCAGGCAGGCAGGCAGGCAGGCAGGCAGGCAGGCAGGCAGGCTGGCAGCCAACCTACCCACCCTTTGCCATCTTGCACACCATCATTACCTGCCTGGACTGCTGCTGTTGCCTCTGCATTCCTGTCGGTGGTGTATCTGCTGCTGTGGCGGCTGTGGTGCGTGTGGTGCGCAGCTCAGGTGCCCCGGGGGCGGCGCCGCGTCTGCCGCTGGAGCTGTGGGTGGCTGAGGCCCGCACTGGCCAGGCCCGCTGCCTGCTGCCCTCCCCTGGCCTGGGCCTGAACACCGTGTTTGTCAAGTGAGTCAGGCCTGACCCAGGGGGCTGCAGGGCTGCATGGGGGAACGGGCTACAGGGCTGGAGGGGTGCAGCAGGGAAGGCGGAGGGGCCCTATGTATCCAGGTGACCCGGGTAGAGGTGCATACGGAGGCCATACGGAGGGCTGGGGTGCGCCAGGTGTAGAGGTGGCCCAGGTAGAGGCGTGTAAGGTATTTCTAATGTACAGGTGTCCTAGGTTGAGGTAGAGGTAGAGGTGCCTTGGTTGGTACAGTTGACCAACCCTAGGTGCAGTGGGGGGGGGCGAGGGGGGAGGGCCTGGCTGGGCTGGTCCTGCAGCAGCTGGGTAGGGTCCCACACGCTGCTCCCCCTGCAGGTGAGGCCATGACCCCACTGCTGCTGCTGCTGCTGCTGCTGCTGCTCCCGCTCCTGGGGCACTGCTGGACTGTGTGCCTGGCTGCTGACCCTCCCCCTGTCCCCTGCTGCCTGGCCCCATAGCTCCCACAGCGGCACACAGTGTGGCCAGGCCCTCTGCTGCCTCAGCCCGCAGCTGGGTCCACTCAGGCCGCCTTGGCCAGCAGCTGGGGGACGACTAGGGGGGAGAGGTGCGTAGGGGGCACCTGCCAGGCGCACCTGCCTGAGTACGGGGCAACACTGGCCCTGGCTGCAGCTACTCCTGGCTCACTGACACCCGCATCGTGGCGTGTGTGGTGCCGGAGGCTACGGGCCCAGCTCCCCCCGCGCCTGCCACCCCCCCTGGGCCACGCATCCAGGACAACACCTCTGGGCTGAAGGCGCAGAACAGGACCTACCCCGACCTCCTCAAGGTTAGTGCTGGCAGCCCCACTGACCTGGGCGCCTTGTGGCAGGAGCCTGCTGAGGTGGGCAAGGCTGCCTGGGCGCCAGGCGCAGTCACAGCTTAAGGACGTATCACAGTAGGTGGCGGTGAGGTGACCCTCCCCCTCCCCCTCCCCCTCCCCCTCCCCCTCCCCCTCCCCCTCCCCCTCCCCCTCCCCCTCCCCCTCCCCCTCCCCCTCCCCCTCCCCCTCCCCCTCCCCCTCCCCCTCCCCCTCCCCCTCCCCCTCCCCCTCCCCCTCCCCCTCCCCCTCCCCCTCCCCCTCCCCCTCCCCCTCCCCCTCCCCCTCCCCCTCCCCCTCCCCCTCCCCCTCCCCCTCCCCCTCCCCCTCCCCCTCCCCCTCCCCCTCCCCCTCCCCCTCCCCCTCCCCCTCCCCCTCCCCCTCCCCCTCCTCCATTTGCGCCTGATCGCGCTTGCAGAATGACCATGACGTGGCACTGTTCGAGCACTACGGCATGAGTGAGATGGTGGCGGTGGATGTGACCAGCGGCCAGGTGGACAGGCTGGGGCCCAAGCGCCTGTACACAGAGTGCGTGGCAGCTGCCTGCCTGCTCACACCAGGGGTAGGCAACAAGGGGCAGAGCAGGATGGGTGCAGGATGAGGGCAACAGGTGAAGGAGGTTGAGCCTGGCAGCCCCAGCCGGCTCACCTGCACCACCACTGGACCGCACTGAGCAGGCATGCTGGCTACCCTCCACCCACAGCACTCAGCTGCCCCCTCCCCAGCTCTCTGCAGTCGCCTCCCTGCTGCCACCCTGCCCCTCAAGCTCATGGCCCATGCAGTGACCCTGCCTCATCTACCTCCCCACCGCCCTCCCCCTCCCCCCCCCCACACACACATCCTCCCTGGCCATGGTGGAACCCTCACACCCCCCTGCCACTCAGCCGCAAGGCCTACGCAGCAACCGCTGCGCCGTGTCTACTCCCCCTCCCCTTACCCCTCCCCCCCTCCTCCCCGCTCCTCCCCGCCCCTCGCGCCCCCTGCCCCCGCCTGCTCCTTGTGGCAGGCTGTCCAGGGCTGCGCTGTCTGTCCTGTGTGGCCCACAGGGTGTCGGTCAGCCCTGACGGCGCCTTCCTGCTGGTGGCCTGGCTGGAGCCGCCCTACTCCTTCAACGTGCCCTGCGGCCGCTTCCCCAAGCGCCTGCAGCTCTGGACTGCGGCCGGACACCTGGTGGGCTGCAGGGGGGAGGGGGAGGGGGAGGGGGAGGGGGAGGGGGGGTGCACAGGGGCGAGGAGATAAGGGGCAAGGCGGGGTGGGGGAAAGGGGGGGCAACAGGGCCAGCTGCTACTGCACAGCGTCTACTGCCCAGCTTCCCCTCTTCCATAGCTCTGCCCCTGCCCTGCCCTGCAATAGCACGCGCTGAGGAAAGGCAGGCCCCGCACGTGTTAGTTCACCGGCGCACAGCAGCCTGCTGTAGAGTAGCGGTGGCGCAATGATGCCCAGGCTCATGAGCCCCCCGCCTAGCTAAGCAAAGACCGAATTCAGCCCTGCATGCATTGAGCTGCTGCATGGTTAGTGTTGGCTGCTTTTAGTTTTTTTCTGCGGGTAGCCTAGTGGTAGCACCAAGCACCAAGCTGGTAGTTCTGATGGGAAGCCTCATGGTCAGGGAACGGTCCATACCACCAGGGAGGGGGTTTGCAGTCATAGGGGGTGTGACCTGATGAAACTTAGGTGGATGACGGTGTAGCCAAGGGAGCTTGCCTACCCAGGCAGCACCCCCCTGCCATGTGGTTGAGGAGGTCATCTCTCGACCTGGGTGTGGGTGCAGGTGCGCGAGCTGGCCGCCCTGCCCCTGGCGGAGTCCATCCCCATCGCCTTCAACTCCGTGCGCCAGGGGCCCCGCAGCGTGGACTGGCGCAGCGACAAGCCGGCAGAGCTGTGCTGGATCGAGGCTCAGGTGGGCCACAGGACCAGGCAGGGGGGCAGCTTCCCCCGCCCAGCCCCGCCCCGCTCTCTTGCGCATCTGGGGTCAGCTGAACAGCAGCTTTCCCATGCCCTGCCCTGCCCAGCCCCTGTGCCCAGCCCTGCGCTGCACTCTTGCGCAGCTGAGGTCAGCTGAACAGAAAGGGGGGGGCCAAATTGCACTAGAGAAGTGCTGGAGGTTATTGACAGGTGTTTAAGGCCACGAGCTTGAGGAAGCTGAGGGAAGATGAGGGAAGCTGCAGGCGTTGTCCCGTGTGGCTGTGTATGGAGCCACAAGCCATTGGCAGCTGTGCTGTGTGACAGTCCAAGTGACGGGTTGAACACTAGACCCGACCTGTGCATTGTGGTGTGGGTGTGGGTGTTAGCTGTGCGTGAGAGTGAGAGTGAGAGTGAATGCCCTCTCTGGAGGAGGGCTTGCCTGCTGGCAGCAAGGCCTCTGTTAGGGGCCGTGCGGCCAGTTAATAAGTGTGTTGCTGCTGTTGGGTCTGACTCAGCGGACACAGTAACCCCCCCTGGCGTGTGAGCTGTGCCTGGTGAATGCCAGCCCCCTGGGCAGGGCGGGCAGGGGCGCTCAGCTGGACAGCGCTGCGCTGCAATGCTCACGCCACCTCAGTCTCTCACTCTCTCTGCCAAGACTCTCTCGCTATTCAAAACATGCTGCTGGGATGATGCTGGTCACACCATGACCATGCTGGGATGATGCTGGTCACACTGTCCATGGATGACTGGAGCAGCTGTTCATCCAGCCAGTCCATGCGTGTGTGATGTCACACACACACCATGCACCCCCATGGCTACGCAGGATGGCGGAGACGCAGGCGTGGAGGTGTCCCCCCGTGACCTGGTGTTCACCCTGGACGCTCACCAGGCCCTGGACGCCGCACCTGCTGCTGCTGCTGCTGCTGCTGCTGCCAGCACTGGCCTGGGCCCCGGTGCCGCCCCCAACCCTGAGGCCAGCAGCGGCTCAGCCAGCGGCCCGGCAGCCACAGCAGGTCAGCCCCGGCAGCTGGCGGCCACACAGCTGCGCTGCGGAGGTGTGGCGTGGTGTGACGATGACCTGGCCATCGTGTACGAGGTGAGGAGTAGGGGTATGCTGCTGCTGCTGCTGCTGCTGCTGCTGCTGCTGCTGCTGCTGCTGCTGCTGCTGCTGCTGCTGCTGCTGCTGCTGCTGCTGCTGCTGCTGCTGCTGCTGCTGCTGCTGCTGCTGCTGCTGCTGCTGCTGCTGCTGCTGCTGCTGCTGCTGCTGCTGCTGCTGCTGCTGCTGCTGCTGCTGCTGCTGCTGCTGCTGCTGCTGCTGCTGCTGCTGCTGCTGCTGCTGCTGCTGCTGCTGCTGCTGCTGCTGCTGCTGCTGCTGCTGCTGCTGCTGCTGCTGCTGCTGCTGCTGCTGCTGCTGCTGCTGCTGCTGCTGCTGCTGCTGCTGCTGCTGCTGCTGCTGCTGCTGCTGCTGCTGCTGCTGCTGCTGCTGCTGCTGCTGCTGCTGCTGCTGCTGCTGCTGCTGCTGCTGCTGCTGCTGCTGCTGCTGCTGCTGCTGCTGCTGCTGCTGCTGCTGCTGCTGCTGCTGCTGCTGCTGCTGCTGCTGCTGCTGCTGCTGCTGCTGCTGCTGCTGCTGCTGCTGCTGCTGCTGCTGCTGCTGCTGCTGCTGCTGCTGCTGCTGCTGCTGCTGCTGCTGCTGCTGCTGCTGCTGCTGCTGCTGCTGCTGCTGCTGCTGCTGCTGCTGCTGCTGCTGCTGCTGCTGCTGCTGCTGCTGCTGCTGCTGCTGCTGCTGCTGCTGCTGCTGCTGCTGCTGCTGCTGCTGCTGCTGCTGCTGCTGCTGCTGCTGCTGCTGCTGCTGAGCAGCTGATATGCTGCTGAGGGGCTGAGGGGCTGCTGCGGGGCTGCAATGCTGTCACAATGCTGAGCTGCTGCGGTGCTGCCCCCTGCTCAGCTGGTGCCCATTGGGTGGGTTAGATGGGGCACGCAGGCAGTGCTGCTGAGGGGCTGCGGTGCTGCAATGTTGCTGAAGGGGTTAGCTGAGCCGCTCAAGGGCCGCTGCGACGCTGCCCCCTGGGCCGCGAGGGCTGTGTAATGCAGTGTTTTTGTTCGCGGGTCGTTTTGCGCTATGAAATGGTCGCTTTGTGGGCTGCGCTACCACGCATCGTGCTGAAAAAAGGGAACTTCAACCTGCGCGTATGCATGTCTGAGTATTTTATCTGGGCAATGTTTCCAAGTAAGGTCGTGCTTTAAATTCAAGGGTATGCCAAGGGCTGTGTGCAGGTGTGGGCAAGGTGAATAGGTCAGGAGTGGGGCCCAGTGAGGCAGGGTAAACGACGTGATGCCGCCCCCCACCCTCCACGGCTCTCTTTATTGTTGATGCCGTATGTGCACCTGCTGCCGGTGTTGGTGCTGGTAGCTGTGGCGGCTGCAGTGGTGCATAACTTATGGTTATGTTGGTTATGTTGGTTGTGGTGGTTGTGGTGGTTATGGTGGTGCAGAGCTGGTGGAAGACGCGGCGCAGCGTGTGGCACCTCATCTCTCCAGGCGACCTCACCAAGCCCAGCAGGGTGCTATTTGACAGGCAGGGCATCGCCATGACCCCACCGGCCTCCCCCCTCCCGCCTGCTGCTGCTGCCCCTAGGCCAGCCCCCTGCCCCGCCTGCACCTGTCTGAGACTAGTCACACTCTCACACCCAGGTAAACGAGTGGGAGGCGGGTGTGAGGTGTCTTACGGTCGGTGTGAGGAGGAGAGTGAGGGTGGGGGGTGGTGGGTGGTGGGTGATGGCGTGAAGATGGACAGGGGCAGGGGCGGGTGAGGGTGTGAGGGTGGGTGGTTGAGAGGGAGGTTGGCTGCTTCAGCCCTGCCCGGCCCTCACCTCCTGCAGGAACTATGAGGATGTGTACAGCGACCCCGGAGCTCCACTGTCACGCCGCACCAGCTGGGGCACACACATCCTGGCCAAGCTGGACGGCCAGCGCAAGCTGCTCATGGAGGTCAGTGCCAGCAACACTGGGGCACCGGCTGCTTCATAAGACCCTGGGTGGATGCTACTCGTCACTACTCACCCTGACCCTGACCCTGACCCTGACCCTGACCCTGACCCTGACCCTGACCCTGACCCTGACCCTGACCCTGACCCTGACCCTGACCCTGACCCTGACCCTGACCCCGACCCCCCTAGGGCACCGGAGCCAGTCCTGAGGGCAACCGCCCCTTCCTGGACGTCTTGGACATTGACACTGGCACCTCCACACGGCTGTGGCAGAGCAGCGCCCCGCACTACGAGCAGCCAGGCTCCATCTTCAACGACACAGATGATGTGAGGCGCAGCCGGGGGGATGTAGGGGCAGGGGCAGGGGCAGGGGGGAGGCGGTGGAGCAGCACCTGGGCCATGGTCCGTTAAGGTGATGGTGGGGCATATCGCCTTGTGATGTGGTGAGTGGCTCAATTAGTCAGCGGTGGGGTTATGCTCCTACACGTGACAGTTTTCAGGATCATAGATGAACAGAGAGGTCACAACACGAAGACAACACTACACGATTATGATATGTCAGCCTGTGCCCTCCCCCACTGGCCCCTTCACATTCAGCAGCTCCCAGCTTGCTCCCCGTCAGCCGTCTGTGCACGTAATGACACGCCCCACGCAACCTGCCCTGTCATCCCTGCCTGCGCAGCCCTCTCCTGCTAAACTGCATCAGCATTAGGGACAGGCTGTTAATGCCCCCCCCCCCCCAAAGGCTGCCAACCTCCCTACCAACCCCCTCCACCAATGGGGGGCCTCTGCGTGCTTGTCATGAGCCACACGCCCTGCCCCACCTGCCCTGACCAGCCTCGGCCTTTACAGCTGCGGCCCTGGCCACTGCTAAGCTGCACCAGCAGCATGACGGTGTGTGCATTTCCACGAACCCCATGCCCTGACCCGGCATGCATCATGGCATTGGGGAAGGGGTGTTGCTTGCCTCCCCCCAGCACCCCACCCCACCCCTGCAAGCTCGGTGAATGCTGTGGACCCCGCCTCCCCCACCCTGCCCACCTCCTGTCCTGCCCCGCTACAGAGCCAGCCCGTGGCCCTGGAAGGCCTGCAGCTGACCTTCACGCGCGAGTCAGCCCAGGAGCCGCCCCAGACCTTCATCAAGACCTTCACCCAGGGCGGGGCGCAGGTGCAGGAGCGCAGGGTCACTGACTTTCCGCACCCCTACCCTGCGGTGAGCCTAAGCGCTGGTCAGGAGGCCAAGGGCAGGCGGGCGGGGACCCAGGCAGCCAGGCAGGCGGGCGGCAGGGCAGGCGGGGTGGCAGAGATGGTGTAGCGGTCGGGGGGCAGGGAGTCAGGTGCAGCCAGCAGGTCGGGGTCTGGTACAGTGCTGGTCCAGGTGTGATGATAGGGGTGGTGTGGCCTGATGAGGCACTGGGTGGCTCGGGCCTGACCTCCCCTCCCCTCCTCCCTCCCCTCCTCCCTCCCCTCCTCCCTCCCCTCCTCCCTCCCCTCCTCCCTCCCCTCCTCCCTCCCCTCCTCCCTCCCCTCCTCCCTCCCCTCCTCCCTCCCCTCCTCCCTCCCCTCCTCCCTCCCCTCCTCCCTCCCCTCCTCCCTCCCCTCCTCCCTCCCCTCCTCCCTCCCCTCCTCCCTCCCCTCCTCCCTCCCCTCCTCCCTCCCCTCCTCCCTCCCCTCCTCCCTCCCCTCCTCCCTCCCCTCCTCCCTCCCCTCCTCCCTCCCCTCCTCCCTCCCCTCCTCCCTCCCCTCCTCCCTCCCCTCCTCCCTCCCCTCCTCCCTCCCCTCCTCCCTCCCCTCCTCCCTCCCCTCCTCCCTCCCCTCCTCCCTCCCCTCCTCCCTCCCCTCCTCCCTCCCCTCCTCCCTCCCCTCCTCCCTCCCCTCCTCCCTCCCCTCCTCCCTCCCCTCCTCCCTCCCCTCCTCCCCCACCCTCCCCCTGCCCCTCCCCTGCAGCTGCGTGGCCTGCAGCGAGAGGTGCTGCGCTACCCGCGGCCTGACGGCGTGATGCTGACGGCCACCCTGTACACGCCCCCTGGCTACTCCCCTGACAGGGACGGGGCGCTGCCGGCAATCTTCTGGGCCTACCCCCGCGAGTTCAAGTCCAAGGTGGGGCAGCAGGGGCTGCAGGGGGCCGGGGGCTGCTGCTGGATGAACAGCGGGGGGGGTGCAGGGGGGAGCTTGGAGGGTGCCAAGGGCTGGGCTGGGCTGGGCTGGGCTGGGCTGGGCTGGGCTGGGCTGGGCTGGGCTGGGCTGGGCTGGGCTGGGTGAGGTATGGGACACTGCACTGCTTTGTTCGGGACAACCTGGCCAAGGGCCTACACCCCTGCCACGGTCCCCTGCTGCTGCTGCTCCCCTGCCGCTGCTCCTGCTGCTGCTGCTGCTGGCTGATGTCCGCCCCCTGTCCCCCCCTCACCACCTGAGCGCTGCCCTCCTGGTGCTGCAGCCACAGTGCTGCCTCCACCGTGTGTGTGGCGCCGCCTTGTCGTGATGCAGGAAGCTGCGGGCCAGATGCGGCGCAGCCCTTACCAGTTTGCTTCAATAGGCAGCCTGAGCCCAATACTCTGGGTTGCTCGAGGGTGAGATGGAGCGACTGGGTCTCCCCCCTCCCCCCTTCCCCTCTCCCATCTCCCCTGCACCACTTCCCCCCTTCCCCCTTCCTCCCTCCACTCTCCCCCCTTCACCCCTCTCCCCAGCACCACCCCCCTCCCACCTCCTTGTGCCCACATGCCTGTGCCCCTCAATTGTGGCTCACCACTGCCTGGCCCTGGAGGCCCCCCTGCCACCACAACAGCCCTCCTCACCCCGACCCTGAGCCTGGAGGTACCAGCCCCTGCCAGCCCCTCGAGGCAACTAGCTTGACACCATACAGGGCCATGTGGCCAGTCTCCCCCCTCTCGCACCATATCACACCAAACGCTAGGCCTCACACCTTACCCCTTACTCCACCCCTGCCAGCCTTTCATCTACCAAACTCCCTCCACACCGCACACAGGGAGGTGCTCAACCTGAACAGCATCTAGACCTCGGGGCCTGCTGCCGCTCTCTCCCTCTACGTATGCTCTACGTATGCTACACAGCACAGTGGCGTGAAGGAGGCAGGGGTGGTCAGGGTGCCATACCAACACTGCACCTCAGTGTGAGGCCAGCTCTACCAGCCAGGTGCCGATGCACAGTGGCGTAGGCATGCATCGCATGAGATTACACCTCACACTGACCCTCCCTTCACCCTCACCTGTGCCTGCGTCATGCATCCCAGCCATGAAGGAGCCTGAGCTGGGACAGGGGCCACGCCAGGGCTGGGGTCCAGGCGTTGCGTGGCTCCACCTGCATCCACTCCTGGTGCCTCACCTAGCAACCTCCTTCCTGGCCACCTGCTTAGGCAACCCGAAAGTGTGATGCATGCCGCCAGCCTACTCGCTGCCCGTCCAAAGTATGCCCAATCGCCCTCTTGCCTGCCAAGTCCCTCTTCCCTGTCAGCCGGTCTGCCCGCCGGTCTGCCTCCACGCCCTGACCACACCACCAGGGCCGAGCCTGCGTCTTCTCCCACACCCCACACCCCACACCCACCCTCTGCCTGCGGCTGCCCTGCCCCACACCCACCCTCTGCCTGCGGCTGCCCCAGGTATGCGGTGCTGGACGGCCCCACCCTACCCATTGTGGCGGAGGGAGAGGCGGAACCCAATGACACCTTCCTGGAGCAGCTCACAGGTGGCTGGCTGGCTGGGGGGATGCGGGTGTGGGTATGGGGGGGTACCCTACAGCAGGGGAGGGGGGGCTGGCTGGAGCAGGGCCGGGCACCCCAGGAGGGGTCTGGGCAGCAAGGGCTGGTGTTGGATAGAGGGTTGGTGGTGGGAGCAGGCCGCGCCCCAGAGTGAAGCTCCCCCCTCGATGCAAGCTGGTTCTCACGCAGGAGTAGTCCTTCTCTGCTTATGCTTCTTTGCCTGCTGGCTGGTGTCTAAGGGGTTCGAGGAGCTGGGGCTGGGGCTGGGTAAGGAGCTGGTACTAAGAGTTTCGAGTGGCAGAGTTGAGGCGGCCTTTGCCCTTGCTGCTGCCGTTGCTGCAACTGAGCTACCTCTGCTGTTGCAGCTGAAGCTACAGCCCCTGATCCTATTGCCTGATGGGGTGCCGGATGCAGGGGGTGCGAAGGCTGCCGTCGAGGAGTGCGTGAAGCGTGGCGTCGTGGACCCAGCCAGGGTGTCTGTTGGCGGTCGTGAGTGACCTCACACTCGCACTTGACCGCGACCGTGGCCGCGACCTCAACAGCGACCACGGCCATTGCAATCGCAGCATCCCCTTTTCTTCGCGCCCTGCCACCTCGGCTTTGCCACCCATACCCAAACCTGCAGTTTCATTCTGTTTGTGCTGCTCGCAGACTCGTACGGGGCCTTCATGGCGGCTAACCTGGTGACCCACGCGCCCGAGGTGTTTGCGGCAGGTGTCGCGCGCACTGGCGCCTTCAACCGCACACTCACACCCTTTGGCTTCCAAAACGAGGAGCGCACTCTGTGGCAGGTCAGGCAGCAGCAGCAGCAGCAGCAGCAGCAGCAGCAGCAGGTGTTCTGGCTCAGCCAGCCAACCCACACCTGGCCACACCTGCCTCGCCCCCGCCCCTTGCCCCTCTTTTCCACTCCCCCTCGGACTGACCTGCTTCACCCTTGGCAGCTGTAATCTGGCAGCTCTTCAAGGCCCTGCTGCCTTGCCCCTCTACCCTCAACCCTTTCCCTGCTGCCCCCTGCCCCCTCCACCCCTGCCCCCTCCACCCCTGCCCCCTGCACCCCTGGCCCCTGCTGGCCCCTGCCCCCTGCCCCTCCACTCCTGCCCCCTGCTGGCCCCTGCCCCCTGCACCCCTGCCCTGCTGCCCCCTGGCCCAGGCCCCGGAGGTGTACAGCGCCATGAGCCCCTTCATGTCCGCCCACAAGCTGCAGCGCCCGCTGCTGCTCATACACGGAGAGGAGGACAACAACCCTGGCACCTTCCCCCTGCAGTCCGAGAGATACTTCCAGGCGAGACCACCAACTTGCACACACCAACCCATGCACACGACCAGCAGCATGAACGAGTGTGCATGATGCATGTATGCACGCGCGCACACATGAGCATGGGAGCATGTAAGGATGTAGATGTGTGGTCCAATGCCATCACTGTTCTGCACACAATGCATGCAGCCTCAACAGACAGCCCAGGACATAACACCCATGGCACCTGTGGCTGCACTGAGATGCAGCAGCTGGCTCTGGCAATGGCCAGACCTGCAGTGGGGGACACCACTGCTCGTGACCCGCAGCCTGGGGCCCGCAGGGCAGGGGAGCCCGCAGGGCAGGGGCAGCGGCAGGGGCAGGGACAGGGGCAGGGGCAGGGACAGGGACACACCCCACCCACGCGTACACCCCTCACCGCTCAACCAGCCGGTGGCCTGCTGTCAAACCCTGCATACAGGCGCTGAAGGGGCATGGGGCGACCTGCCGCCTGGTGCTGCTGCCGCATGAATCTCATGGCTACCGGGCATATGAGAGCACCATGCACACCCTGTATGAGCAAGACCAGTGAGTGGCCCCCCAACCTCCTGCTGCGACGTCAGCTTGGACCCCACCCTCCAGCTGCTACGCCAGCACTAGCAACTGTGACAGCGACAGCAACAGCAAGCACCAGCACCCGTCAGCACAAGCCTGGTATTTGGCATAGGTGATGTCGCCGCATCACAGCAAGCACAGCTGCTGATGCTGGTGGTGGTGCTGGGTGTGTAGCAACGGGCAAAGGCTATGTTTTGCGTATGCTGGTGAGGAAGGTGATGGTGCCGGTGCTGATGGTGACGGCAGGCACACGTAGCCCCCTTTCGCTGTGCCGCAGGTGGTTTGAGCGCTATGCGGGCTTTGGGCGCGTAGACCCTAATAACGGCTGCGAGGCGGATACACGCCAGCAGGCGCCGTCAGCCCAAGGGCCGCTGAGCAAGCTGTGATGGAGTGTGACTGGGTGTCTGTGCCCCAGCGCTTGCATATCAATAGGCACTGCTGCACTGCTGCACAATGATGAACGGTGAGCATACACTGCTTCTGTTTTTTCTTTCAGCACTTTGGACATGAAAGCTCAGCAGACATGCTTAGGTGCAGCTTTCAATGCAACACTTCGTCACTTTCGTCGGGCTTGTTCTTCACTATTGATTAAGCCAGGGGGCGTTTCATGTCTTTTATTTAAAAGACTTTTTATACAATTTGGTACCACTGACACTTCTGCTTCTTACGAGCGTCATGGCTGCGACCAACCCGAAGCTCCCGACCCAGATACAAAGCTGTGGGCGGACCGTATTCCGAGGTTCCTCATCCTCGGTGATGAAAACTAGGCATGCAAAGCCATGCATGCAAGGCGGCATGCCAAGGCGGGGAGATGGAATGGCGCCAGTGCGATGGATGCACGCTTTGTCATTGCGCCCAATCCTGAACCTTTCGACAAGAGTACTCCCGGTCAAACTTGTGACCCGCGCCACCGCGGATTGGAGCCAGTTTCAGATGCCGGCTGTCACGGCTGCGTTGGTGCGGGCACGGACTCGCGCGCTATGCGAAGCAGCCGACCTGGCCACGTTCACTGAGCGCAGCCTGCGCAGCAGCCTCGCTGCAGAGCTGGGCGAGGCGCAAGTCACAAAGTTTGCATCCGCCATGAAGAAGGGTTCGTGCCTACATGCCTACAGTGCCTGCGGACTCAGCTGCAATGCGTGCAGGCACCCCTGCTGCCACTGCAGAGCTTCAAGCCTTCCTTCTGGAGCAAGCCGAGGGCGAGGGTGATGAGGCAACAGAGCATGGCACCGTGCAAGCGCAACCAACAGCAGCCACTGCAGCCGCGTCTGGTCAGAAGCGGAAAGCAGCTGCAGCGCCTGAACCCGCCTCGGCTGGCCCCAAGCGTGGGGGGCAGGCTGGCAGCTCTGATGACACAGCACTGGTCCTGCGGCTGTCCAGCAAACGCAAGCTGAGCGTGCGCAGCTTCAAAGGCCGTGTGCAGGTGGACCTCCGCGAGTACTATGTGGTGAGTGTGAGGGTGGGGTGGTGGAGGGAGGGAGGGGAGGACTCCAGCTGCTTTGTGGAAAAGAGCTCAGCCCGGCTTTGATTTGTTGGTCGTGGGGGCTTGCATGGGCCTGGTGTATGATTGAAGCTGCAGAAGGAGCAAGGGCAGGTGGAAGGACCAAGTTATGGGCTGAGGGAGAGAGGAAAGGGGCAATACAGCATGTGCCACGACCAGCATCTGGTCAGGAAGAGCCCCTGTCCCAGGCCACTGCTGTCCTCCCTGCTGCTGTGCACCAGGCCCAGCACGACCAACACTCACCGTGCATGGTGGGAGAGGATCGCTGCTGGCAGCTGTGTTTCTAAGGCTTCTATCTCAACTGCTGCAGCCACTGCAGGGCTGTCAGTGCCTGGCTGCAGTCACTGCCACCCTGAGCTGCAGGACAAGGCCAGTGGCGAGGAGCGGCCCAGCGAGCGTGGCGTGGCGCTGACACCGGAGCAGTGGGCGCGGCTGCTGCCCGCCCTGCCTGCCCTGGCTGCCAGCCTGGCTGCGGGGGACTGCAGTGGGCCGGCAGTGGAGCTGGGGGGGCTGCGGCAGGCCTATGTGTCCGACTACCAGTGAGGGGCGGCGGCAGGGGAGCCAGGCGGGGGCAGGCAGGCTGGGGTCAAGCAGGGTGGGGCAGGCAGATGTGGGGGGCAGGCGTGGGGCAGGTGGAGCTATGGCCAGCTGCCCTGCTTCCCCTTCTTATCCCCCCCTCCCCCTCCCACCCCTTGACTCTCAATCCCCCTTCCATTCCCCCTCCCTCTCCCAACCACCCACCCATCCTGCCCACCCTCCCCCACTCACATCCAGGTCCCTTACCCTGATGCTGTGTGGCTATGGCTCCCTACCTTGCTGTGCAGGGGCCACCTCAGTGTGCAGGTGCGGGAGTTTTACACCGCAGCAGGCGGCGAGGCGGGGGAGGAGGCCAAGCCCAGCAAGAAGGGCTGTGGGCTGGATGAGGCGGGCTTGCAACTGCTACAGCAGCACGCCGCAGCCATCACTGCTGCTGTCAGCAAACTGGGGGGTGGGCAAGCGCAGGCTGGCAGCGGACTAGATGAGGGTCATGTGCAAGGGAAGGAGGGGGGGGAGGGAGGGGGGCAGGCAGGGCCAGGGGGGTCGGCTGGTCTGGCCAGCAGTTGGTCTTCAGGAGCAGGGGTCTCTTCTAAGCAGCCTGGGGCGTGGAGTGCTGCGGGGGGAGGGGCCTCTGCGGCTGGGTCAGGGTCAGGAGCTGCGGCCCAAGCGGGGTCCAAGCCCTCCCTTGCAAGGCAGACAGCTGGGAGTGGGGCAGGTGGCGAGGGTGGCAGCACGGGAGGTGGAGAAGGAGACGGGGAGGGCGGCACCGCCCCAGTCATCGACCTGGGCAACAACAAGCGAGTGACCCTGAGCAACTTCCGGGGGGAGTCCCAGGTGAGCTGAGGGCGAAGGGGGGACCCAGGGCCAGGCCAGGGGGCTGTAAGGCTGGGTGGGGCTGCTGCCAGGCTAGGGCAGCTGCCTGTGCCTGTATCTCCTGTCTGTAGACATAGGTTTAGTCACTTATATTTTACAGGCCCACCTATGTCTACAGACCAACAAAACTCATTCAACAAGGAACAACATGTTGGGCTGTGGGTAATCTCACTCAGCTACTACAAACATGTTGTAGCATCCTCGGTCGCACCCTTGATGAACACAAACCCCAAGTCGATGGCACGTTCCGGGGGCAAACCCCCCGACCACTGGGCACACCATCAAAACTAACAGCTTTACGCTTATATGGCTACCAGCCCGTTGCACTAGCAAACACTAGTGAACTAGCTACAGCCCTAGAGTGTGCCATGGCTCTAGGGCTCGGGTAGGGATGGACGCTCCACGAGGAAGCTCCATTGTTGCTAAAAGTTTATTAATCGCTGTTGCTTTTGGCGATACCTGCAAGCACATAGGGCCACGATATATGCTTAGTGTGCGGGGCTATGTGCGGGGCAACAAGTGCAACCAGGGCAACTTGTGGGGGCTGTGTGCGATGAGCGGGCTTGCTTAGAGTGCGGGGCAACCAGGGTGTGTTGGACAACAAGTGCGGGGCTGTGAGCGGGGCAACCAGGTCAAGGGGCTTACCTTTCAGAGAGGTGCCTGGCCGTTTGCGGGGCCGTGTTCTACGGGGCCGTGTACCATTGTTTACTGCGCGGTCACGAATTAGCGCGTCGATCTGCGAACACAAGCACAAGCAATGGTTGCGGGGCTGCTATTATGCGGGGCTGCTGCTTTGACCTGCTGCTTTTACCTTAACCCGCGGTTGCAGCTTGGGGCCCGAGCGGTAATTAGAGCAGGCCGCCACGCCTGCTTCAAGTAAGATGGCAATCTGTGGCAAACGGAGCTTTTCATGCTGTCCGCTGTCACACTGTGCGCGTGTCCGTCCTTTGACAGCCGTTGCATTTGAGGACACGTCCTTAGCTGCTGGTTAGCTGCTGACAGGGGAGACCTCAGCGGAGGGGAGACCTCAGCGGAGACCTCAGCGGAGTCATCAGCGGAGACAGCTTACAGTGCGGCGTAGCGGAGCGAGCCTACAACTAGCAGACTGCCCATTCCCATCTGTTACAGACTTGACATCTGTTCGATTCGTTTCGATTCTCCAGGCTGTGTCGAATCCACGCCATGCCATACCCAATACCTATGCCATACCCAAGCGAAGCCACCCACTGCGTTGTAAACACCGGACCCTGACCCTGATCCTAATCCTAACCCTGACCCTCACCCTGCCGGCCTCGCACCATTGCTTGCCTGCCTAGCCAGCTGGCCAAGGAGTGTGCCTGTGTGCTTGGCTTGCCCCGCCTGGCTTGCCCTGCACAGGTCGACCTCAGAGAATGGTACCTCAAGGTGAGCTGTTGGTGAGCTGTTGCTGCTCACCCCCTCTCCCCTGCCCCTCCACTGCAAGCCGCGCCCGCCCTCCCTTCCAGCCTTTGGGCCCCACCCCTCAGTCAGGTCAGAAGCCAGGGAAGTGGCAAGGCATGTGCTGGGTGAGGGTGGCTTCACGGCCATCTCCACCTTGCTTCCCACATGGCAGTGGTGGTGGTGATGGCGAGGATGGTGGCGGTAGCGGTGGCTGCTGCAGGACGCTGAGCTGAAACCCGGCAAGAAGGGCATCTCTCTCAAGGCCAGTGAGTGGCAGGCAGTGGTGGCAGGCCTGCGCGCCGTGGAGGCGGCGGTGGCAGCCAAGGACACCAATTTCTCCCTGCCTATAACTGACAAGTGGGTGGGCGGGGTCAGGGTTAGCGTAAGCGTTTAGGGTAAGGGTAGGGGCCAGGCCATGGTCAGTCAGTCAGGCAGGAGATCAGGTCACCAGCCCTGCCCTGACATACAGCCCAGGAGATCAGGTCACTAGCGAAGCCCTGACCTAACATACAACGCCACTTCCAGTCAGGCTGGATAGCTCTGGGACTGCACGGCCATATGGAGCAGTTACACAACTTCACTCCTCACACTTGCCATCAACCAATACTAGCCTCGCAGCTTGGACCCCTCAACCCTCATGGGGCTCAGAGTCTGGCAAGCAGTGCAGCAGGCATGCAGTGCAACACCTTCCTCAATGCCAGGACCCCCTGCTCACCCAGCCACCCTCCCTTTGGGTGTGCCACACCTGGCTGTAACCCTGAGGCCCCCTTACCCCTCACCCCTCACCCCTCACCCCACCCCCACCAGGCCTTTCACAGGAGCACCAACCTAGGTCAGGACTCAGACCTCCCTGGCCTCTCAGCGTTGCATGTCGCTGCCCACCCCACTGCTGCCACAGTCGCTGTCCCCACTGCTATGACCTCCGCTGCTGCCGGCATGGTAGCCACCCTTGTCGCTGCTGCCATTGCCTCTGCATCTCTCTGCTGCTGCCTCCCGCTTGCGTCGCAGGCGCCGTGTGCAGCTGAGCCTGTTCAAGGGCAAGCTGTATGTCAGCATCCGGGAGTTCTACGAGCAGGATGGTAGGCTGGGCTGGGGCGCACCCAGCTGCACAAGCACCCTGGGCTTGCATGTGGCCAGGTGCTGCTAGGGCAGTGTGTCAGCACTTGATGTGTTGTGGTGCCTGCAGCAGTGCATGACTGAGTGCATGGCAGGTGTCAGTGTGTGGTGGGCAGCAGGTGCAGGTTGGGCTAAGGGGTGCAGCTGGAGAGACAGGGGCAACACCTGCAGGGGCAGGAGAGCTGGCAGCCAGGTGCAGCGGAGGAGGTGAGGTGGGGCAGGGCGGCCAACCTGACGGCTATGCCCCCCTTGGTAGCTTTGGGGTGGGGTGCCAGGCTGGCAAGGGCAGTGCAGGAGTAGGGGCCATGACGCCTGCTGCTGCACCTGCCTTCTCAAATCGGACTACAGATAACACAGCCCCTGCCCTGTAGTAATAGTAGGGGAACAACTGTGCTGCACCTGCCTGTACCTAAAAACAAAAATATCTATGATATATGACTCGTGTAGAGAAAATACGTTTGGTGTTATGTGGCAATGTTTGGTGTTATGTGGCAGTATGTTACATGTTAGGTGTTTATGGCCTTGCTGATATGCCACTTTATGCCGTTTACTCTGCCCATGCAAAGACACGCACCACTGACATGCTGCCCACTGCTTGCCCACCATATGCCTGCTTTCCTGCTTGCACGCCTGTCTGCCTCACGCCTGGTATGTGGTGGTGGTGAGTGCAGGCGTGTGGAAGCCGGGGTCCAAAGGCTGCAGCATGAGCGTGGAGCAATGGCAGCTGCTGGTGGCTGGCGCTCCCGCTGTGACAGCCCACCTGGGCAGGGTGTAGGGCAGCAACGGGCAGGGTATAGCTAGCTGGGAGCTTCACCGCAGTCAGGGCGCCATACTGCCATGGCAGTGTCGAGTGTCAGCAGGATGGGACTGATACGATAGCTTGATACGAGGCAATGATCTGGGTTGTGAACTATAGTCAGTGAGTCAGTGCATACCCCCACAATGCCCCGGCTGCACCAGCACTTGTACTTTTGATGAGGTGCCCAGTGACCAGCACGATAGCAGTGCCCGGCGCTGTGGCAGTGGGAACGGTCGGGTGTAGTGCTACCCGCCAGGCCATTATAGGTAGATGTTACGAAAGTAGCGGCGCTAATGCCTTTGATCTCAATATGCATATCGACGTATGGATGTTGCTGGCTGGGGCTTGGGTGGCCCATCCCACACGCCCCTGTGCCTGTGCGCCACATAGCCTCGAGGTTAGGCCGCCGGCACAGCTGTGACAGCCGCTGCTCTCTTTCCTTGATGCTGGCATAGTTCAATGGAGCTTGCTTGCGTTAAGAGCATGCACCGAACTAGGGCATGTTGTCCACTTGTTAGGACCATGGTATGATCACTTGTGTCATGAACAAGTGACTGTCTCCATGGTCTACCATTGCTCACGGTCGTCTTTGCTGCCAGGCTGAAGAATTCGGCGTCCCTGCTCCCTCAGCTGTCTCGAGTGAGCCCCACTTGTCCGCGGCCGGCCTCATGGTGCCGAGGTACATCTCAAGTTTCGCGTTTGTCAGCTTGTAGGATTTGCCTGGTTTTGCTTTCTTGACTGCGAGCTGTGCAGAGGGCCTCCCAGCCATGCCAGACCATAGCCATGCCACCATCAATAAATGAATGACCCATAGGGGGGGGGAAGCATGAGCTGTAGGAGCTTGAGCTAGCAATGGAGGCGCACACACCAAATGGGCGGAGCTGGAGTGGGCATTTCTCGCGACTTCAATTGTGTCAATCGCTCCAGGTCCTCCTATCAGGACCTAACTAGTAGTTAAGGGCGCGTCATCAAATGCAACGGCTGTCAAAGGACAGCGACAGCGGACAGCATAAAAAGTTCCGTTTGCCACAGACCGTTATCTTACTTGGCGCAGGCATACGTGCCTGCGCCGATTAACGCTTTGAACCCAAGCAATCAGCCCGGTGTGGAAGGAGCATGTAAGGTCTCAGGACCCCTAAGGCATCAGCCATTGAAGGTGAGGTCCACGATAAGCACTGCACCAACACTAGCACCGCACTACAGCAGCCCCACACTGAAGCAACCCCGTAACTATTGCTTGTGCTTGTGCTTGTGTTCGCAGATCGACACGCTACGTCGTGACCGTGCAGTAAACATGACACATGGCCCTGTAGAATGGCATAAGGATAGGCCTCTCTGAAAGGTAAGCCCCTTGCCCTTGTTGCCCCGCACATAGCCCACACACCTTGCCCTTGTTGCCCCACACATAGGCCACATAGCACAAATTGTTGCACTCATCATCCGCACTCCGCACCAACCGCACATCAATCCTAAGTCGTGTCCCTATGTGCTTGCAATTATCGCCAAGCCACAGCGGTTAATAAACTTCGTAGCCCTAATGGAGCTTCCTCGTGTAGCTCCCTCACTACCCGAGCCTTAGAGCCATGGCGCACTCTAAGGCTCATTGTCAGTTCACAAGTGTTTGCTAGCGCAACGGGCTGGTAACCTTTGAACCTCGCAGCCCTCGCAGTAACACTTTTGTTGTTATCAAAAGTATCTAGAGGGCTGCAGTGCTCAAAATTACGAAGACAGACCAACAAAACTCATTTAACAAGTAACAACATGTTGGACTGTGGATGATCTCACTCAGATACTACAAACATGTTGTCGCATCCTCGGTCGCACCCTTGATGACTGCAGCCCCCACATCGGTGGTACTCATTCTTGGGGCTAATCCCCCTTGACCACTGGGCACCTCACCAAAACTAACAGTTTAACGCTTTGTAAGGCTACCAGCCCGTTGCACTAGCAAACACTAATGAACTAACAAAGAGCTGTAGAGTGCGCCATGGCTCTAGAGCTCGGGTAGTGAAGGAGTTCGACGAGGAAGCTCCAGCGGGCCGCAAATTTATTAATTGCTTCAGCTTTTGGCGATACCTGCGACCACATAGGAACACCACATAGAATTGATGTGCGGTTGGTGCGCAGTGCGGATGATGGGTGCGGCAATTTGTGCTATGTGGTCTATGTGCGGGGCAACAAGGGCAAGGTGTGCGGGCTATGTGTGGGGCAACAAGGGCAAGGGGCTTACCTTTCAGATAGGCGTATCCTTATGCCATTCTACAGGGCCATGTGTCATGTTTACTGCACGGTCATGACGTAGCGCGCCGATTTGCGAACACAAGCACAAGCAACAGTTGCGGGGCTGCTTTAGTGCGGTGCTGGTGTAGTGCGGTGCTAGTGTTGGTGCGGTGCTTACCTTCAATGGGCTCCGTCCGCACACATAAGCGATGTAGCAGGCGTGGCCCACACCGGGGTGGCAGCTTGGGGCCTAGGCGATATTCGGAGCAGGCCGCCATGCCCGCTCCAAGTAAGATGACAATCTGCGGTAAACGCAGCTTTTTATACTGTCCGTTGTCACACAGTGCGCACAGTCCGTCCTTTGACAGCCGTTGCATTTGATGGCGCGTCCTTAGCTACTGGTTAGGTCCTGAACGACATAGACAGCTTGAGCCAGGCAATACCTCCTTGTTGGGCCTGCATTACCTCCACGCACGCACTGACACCATACGGGATGCCGCACGTTGAGTGAGAGAATGCCATGCTGACCTACTTGATGTGACTGCACACCATGTGATTGAATGTTGGTGTCCATGATGTCTCCATGACGTGGACAGCTTGATGTAATTGAGAGTGGGTCTCCATGATGTCTCCATGACGTGGACAGCTTGATCACTTGCACGTCCTGCAGCGTCAAGTTGTGCACTCGCTCCTTCACTATGGTTGGAGCAGCCGTAGCCACGCAGCAAGGGAAGAGCACACAGCTGGCACTTCAAACGAGAATGGCTAGGTAGCACAGTCGGCACACTAGGGCAAAGCAGAGACAGACTGCACAGCCCTACCACGAACGCCTTGCTGCTGCCCCTGCCGACCCAGGTGCCGCCGACACCCCCTGCATGGCCAATGGAGATGGGGCTGACCTGCCCCTTGCAGCCTGCCGGCCCGGCATGTCGGGCCGTCAAGTCATTGCTGGCTAGCGGACGATGGGCAGCAATCTCGCCAAGAGATTAGTCGTACTCGGTCTAAACTTAAGAAACAACAGCTTGACGAGTGGACATTGCGCGCATCGCTTCTCGCACACTGACACCACCACTGCCTTGCAGTCCGTCGCTGAGCACTTCAAGCATTCTCCGATAGCAACAGCGGAGCAGCTCGTGCATCACTTGACCCCAGTGCAGAGGGCAGCATTGCTAGCCACTCTCATCAAGGAAGGAGACACAGAGCCCAGAGTCACAGAGCCCACAGAGCAATACGTCTCTGAGCTGTTTGAGGCCGCTGACACGGATGGAGACAAAGGCAGGCTCACAAGGTCATTGGCATTGCATCCTTGCCGCTGCCAGCTGTTGATCTGATCGTGCTAGAGGCCCCTGGATGCTTCTCCTATCTGCTGCCTTGCAGAGTCGAGTTCACAAAAGCTTTGCAACTCCATGCCGTCAGGGACGCCTACGCAGTGCGCACCCCACCCACAATGAGGGTGTGTGCTTGACGTGTGATGCCATGTGTGAGAGCTGGACTGCCCACCCTGAAGTGCTAGCTAGCTCCTTGCGGCTAACAATCTCTGGAAGCTAGGGCAGCCACTCCAGCACAGCTTCACCTCCAGCGACACCTCCAGAAAGGGATGCCAGCAAGCATGGCAACATGGCTAGGACCAGAATGCAGCACTGTCACCTGTGCCCCTACACTGTTTGCCCTGCTCTTTTGTCGCAAGGTGCTGGGCATGATCGCTCTAGCCTCGGCTTTACCATTTGTCGGGTTTGGGTGAGTGTCAGGCCCAGCTCCCGTTACTGCACCGTGCGCCTTAGCAGCCCTGGCTGCCAGCCATTAGCTGGCCCTCTCTCTTCACAGCAACTGACACCCTGGCAGCTGCCAGCTAGCAGCTGCCCAGCGGCTGACGCCCTGTCAAGTGCTGCATCCCGCAGGTTCCTTGACAACAGCATCATGGTCAGTGCCACCCTCCCCTCACCATGCTTTGCACAGCTGGCCAGCTGACCCCTGGCGGCACCCTGCGCTGTGACCCAGCTTGCACCCACAGCAGCTTTGCTGCCCTGCCTTGGTGCTGCAGCTGGTGGCGGGTGAGGAGATCGACCATGTGTTTGGCATCAAGCTGGGTGCGTGGGCTTTCACATCCTTGCAGTCATTGCCCTGCATGTGAACACAGCACTGCAGGCATGTGGAGGGCTGAACTACTGCTGAGGTGCAGAGCTACTTTACCACAGGCTGAGGCACAGGGGTCAGACACGGCTCTGCCAGGACCAGGGCTGAGCTTAGGTGGTTGCGTGGCCCTGCCTTGTTGCCGTCAGCCGTTAGGGATTCGGGATTCCTCCCCCTCTAGGGATTCGGGATTTTCTGTAACGCACTTCAAAGCAAGGTGCACAAACAAAGGTGCACATGGCTACCCCTCCCATTGAACCACCAACCCCCCTAACGATAAGGGTCAACGGCTTTTCCGGACTCATTTCTGCACCGGTTCACACGCGGATTGAAGCGTCGGAGAGCGGCTGCGCTGAGGCACACGCTGAGCCGGTAGGGCATGTTGCCGGGTATCCGACCCTGCCGAGCCTGCGGACTTGATGTACGTTGACCCAGTAGCAGTGAGTCCCTTTATAACGCGATGGATAGTGCGCGATGTGTTAGGAGCCCGACCCCATGTCCAACATGATAACCAACATGCGCTGGCTCAGGGGCTCTGAAACTTGGAGGAGACCACAGTAGGAGCACAGCAGTGGCAGCTGCATCAAACCCTTGTGGATTAGGCTCCAAAAGGTGGGGAAACACTCTTCCATGCTGCCCAACCTGCTGATGCCCGTATGACGACCATCGAACTCAATCGGACTCTCCAGCCCTGCGTCACTGGCTAGGGAACTTAGCTGTGGACCCCCTGCCAAGTTCTCAACTATTGCTGAGTATTGCAAATAGTGTTTTTACCTACGTGTGTACGTGCTAGCAGGATGCCTGCATCCAAGTATCACCCCTACAAGGGGAAGGGAGGGCATGCTGCCCGCTGTGCTGTGTGTGTGGCGTGTACACCAACTGGCCATGCTGGCTGGGTGGAGATCCATGTGGAGGGGGAGGCAGCTTTCTACAGATCCGGATGCAGTCACACAGCCATCGGCCAGGTCACAGCCCAGATGGTTGATGTCATCACAGCTTGCAAAAACCTGAAGCCGTCACGGGTTCCGTTGGCCCATAGAACTTGCGCTGAGGCTGCTGCAGCTGCGCATGCTGTGTGCCAGCGGCTGCGGGTGCAGGAGCCAGCCAGCCAGCTCCAGCCCATGCCCCATCTCAGCTCCACACCCACGCAAGCACCTGCACAGCCTAGGCCAGCCCATGCGCCCTGCCCCCACCATCTCCCAGACCAACCACCCTCGCACCCATCACAGCTGCAGGGGTCCAGCCAGCACCACCCAGCCCTGCCGGCACTGCTGCACCTACCGGGGCTCTCCATCCTCACTAGGCCTGCCACCAACCCTGTGACCTCACCTGCCGTGGAGCTTCAGCCCATCATGTGAGTGCCCCTGCTGGATGATGGGTTGACATGGCAAGCCAGCTGAACAACATCAGTTGCACACTCAGGTTGCAGGCTGTTTCCACCCATTCCACCTAGCACCCTTGTGAAAGCACCACTCGTCACACTCCTGTGTGTGGTGTCATGCAGACACACCACTGAGGAGCAGGACGAGTAGACCATGCCCCCAAGCATGCCCAAGCAGCAGCAGGACTGGGCCACCGCAAGGTGCGCTTTACACTCCTTAGCCCTGACCTGCACCAGCCCTGCCTTGCACCAGCCTTGCCCTGACCTGCACCAGCCTTGCCCTTTGGCTGCAGGTCAATTGCTGCTGAAGTTCTCCAGCAGATACAGCAAGTACCCACACTGTTGCGCCTTCTGCGGTCACAACCTGATAGCAAGGTGAACAACACTGCAAGATGCTGAGGTACAACTTGGCCGACTGGAGTTTGCGCTACAGTACATCATGCAACCCAGGTAGCAAGGGAGGGAGAAGCGGGGCGAAGGGCAGGGGCAAGGGGTGGGGCTGGGAGTGGTACGATGAATGCGGCACATGTGAAGCTACCATGCTACCTGCTCTGCCATGCTACCATGCTACCATGCTACCATGCTACCTGCCCTGCCATGATGTGCTGCAGGCCCTTCTCGACATCCCAGTTGGCAGCACTACCTGGAGACCAGGGTCCTGGCACCCCCGCACCCTTGCAGCAGGGGGCCATCCACTTCGAGGTCAATACGCCGGCATACAGCATGCCATCAGCCTCCATGCAGCCACTCATCCAGCCCCAGCCTCAACCTCAACATGAGCCTAGCCCCAGCACCAACCCCAGCCCCCACCCCAACCCCCATGCCAGCCCCTGCCCTGGTCCCCACTCCTCCCCTCATCCCAGCCCTCGCCACCACCTCAGCCCTCATCACAGCCCCCGCACCAGCCCTCACCCCAGCCCCCCGGGCTGCCCCAGTCCCTGCCCCTGCCCCAGCTGCAGCCCTAGCCCCGACCCCTGCCCCCGGCACGACCAAAACCTGGCCTGTCTGCAGCACCATACAGTTCCTCAGAGTGAGGGGGGCTGCCAAAGCTGCAGCATGTTGCTGCCCCCCTCACTCCCCCTCCCCCTCCCCATTCCCCTCCCCCCGCTCCAGCCCAAGCCCCAGTGAGCACCGTGAGGCCGTCAAGGCAGGCCAGGATTTCATTTGATTTCATGTGATTGGTCAGAGAAGCTGACTGTTGAGCGCAGCATTGAGATCATGTCAGAGCACTGGCATGCAGCGCAGATAGGCATTCTTGTTGCGTGTGCATACTTCAAGAACAAAGAGGGGGCCTACTATGAACAGACCGTGTATGTGATGACAGATGGGAAGGAGCAGTCGGCAGCCATTACCCAAGCAGCAGTAAATCAGGTGGTGTGTTATTTGCTGGCAGAGCATGACATGGACATGAGGCAGTTGTATATGTGGTCTGATGGGTGTGCAGGGCAGTTCAAGGGCGCCCCAGCCATGCGACAGCATTGGGGTATGGCACAGAGGTTCAGCGTGCCAGTGTGGTGGAGCTATGGGGCTACAGCACACTTTAAGGGCAGGCATGATTTAGAGGGAGGGGTGGTGAAGCAGTGGTTAAGGGGTGAGCTCCTGGCTGATCGTGTTGGGAAGTGCAATGCATTGGGGTTTGTGCAGCACTGCAATGCATATCACAAGCCAGCTACTGCTGCTGACCCCAGCAAGGCTCACCGTGCACGAGCAAGTGTGGGTCATCGGTGGTGCTTGGAGTTGAGCACACCAGAGGTAGAGCTTTGCAGTGCTCCACAACGGGATGCACATGCCTTTGCATCATCCATCCCCGGCTCTATGAGCATGCACAGCTGCTTCTTTCCTGCTGCAGGGATCCAGGTTGAGTGGTCACAGACTGCATGTGCATGTGCCCAATGCATGACCCCCGCACCAAGGGGTGTGTGTATGAGGCCCTCCATCACATGTAGCCATGCCCATGTTCGATCAGAAGAGGGATGACAAGCATTGGGACGATGAGTGCCTCACCCTTCTGTGCTCATTTGCACCAGACAGCGTGATGCAGTTGTGCACCTTGGGCAAGAAGCTGAGCGTGAAGATGTTAAACGAGTATTGCAAGGCAGTGGGGTTGTGTGTGCCAGTCGGCACCTTGCGTGCTGACCTACGATACATGGTGCTGCAGCATTTAAATGAGCAGGCAGAGTGCGACTGAGCTGGCTGTGTAAGATGATGTTGAGAAAACTGGGCTCCATGCATAAAGTGTACCGCAGTGTACCGCAGCGATGAACTCTGCATCCTGCGTTGTGGGTGTTGTGAAGCAGCATCACAAAGGCCCATTGCGCAGAGCGAAACCGTTCGCGTGCCTTGCAGACTGCCGGCACCGTAGGGTGCCAGCAGCTCGGGCGCGCAGGCGTAAGCGCAACGCAAAGGTAAGGCGTTCCGCGTTAAAATGACAACTCAACTCTCACCAGGCACGCCGCAAAGTCAAATGTCTTTTACGTGGTGGTTCAATGGGAGGGGTAGCCACATGGGCTCAACATGAAGTCATGCAAGTTCTCATTACTGATCTGAAAAGTCATGGCAAACTTTGCCTGCTGTCTGATGGAACTCGTGGCAGTGCACTCAAAGATGAAATGCATGGCGTCATCCACTACCCCCTCTGTGCATCTAGTGCAAGTGCGATCAATGAAAGTTACCCCCTCAAACCGAGCCTTCTCCACCCCCAAAACCGCTGTTGCCTAACCTAAACCTAGTCAGGCTCGTGCGAACTTCTGTAGAGAGCTGTCTGTTCAGTAGGTGTGGTGCCATGTGATTGATGCCAATGCCGTCCCCATGCTTGAACCATGCAGCATAGGAACATCTCTCCTAATGCACCGTCTTAGGCAGTCTAGGGTCTCCCTCAAACCCAACCCAACGCCTCCCCCGCCACTTGACTTCCACAGCCTTGGTGCCTAGGACCATGTCCGGGCTCAAGGTGAACTCACCCCCCATCAGCTCTCTGGCGGCAAGCTGGAACTGAGCACTCCAGCTGGCCTGACACCTTCTGCCTAACTCTACGTCTGCCTTGATTACCCTCAGTAGCAGGTCGCTGTGGTAGAGTTTGGCAGTGTTCCAGAGCTTCCACGCAGCCCTAAGCCAGTAAAGTTGGAGGGGCAGCTGCCCCAACTCATGCAGCACCATCAGGCCTGACACTGAGCTACGTACCCTGGCAGCAAACCTGAGAAAGCTGAGCATGCGTGTTTGCACTGGGTTGGAGAGCTGCACACCATGCCCAAGGAAGGCAGTGCCCCATACCTGGCTGCCATACAGCCCCAGTGGGAGCACGAACGCTCTAATGAGGTGACACAGGGCATATGGATTCTGCCGAACCCCATACTCTCTGGCACGCTTGCACACCTGCCGCATGGCGAGGAACATGCCAGCCCTCATATGAGTGGCAACAAGAGCAAGGGTGGCGTTGGGATTGAAGTGCATGCCTAAGTACTTTAACTCTTTCACCACAGGCAGGATCTCATGCTTTTATCCAATGCTAGGTCCACTTGCGTACAAAGTTTCATAGCTCAACTCGCAGGCCGCCCCGCCCCGCCCCGCCCCGCCCCGCCCCGCCCCGCCCCGCCCCGCCCCGCCCCGCCCCGCCCCGCCCCGCCCCGCCCCGCCCCGCCCCGCCCCGCCCCGCCCCGCCCCGCCCCGCCCCGCCCCGCCCCGCCCCGCCCCGCCCCGCCCCGCCCCGCCCCGCCCCGCCCCGCCCCGCCCCGCCCCGCCCCGCCCCGCCCCGCCCCGCCCCGCCCCGCCCCGCCCCGCCCCGCCCCGCCCCGCCCCGCCCGCCCGCCCCGCCCCGCCCCGCCCCGCCCCGCCCCGCCCCGCCCCGCCCCGCCCCGCCCCGCCCCGCCCCGCCCCGCCCCGCCCCGCCCCGCCCCGCCCCGCCCCGCCCCGCCCCGCCCCGCCCCGCCCCGCCCCGCCCCGCCCCGCCCCGCCCCGCCCCGCCCCGCCCCGCCCCGCCCCGCCCCGCCCCGCCCCGCCCCGCCCCGCCCCGCCCCGCCCCGCCCCGCCCCGCCCCGCCCCGCCCCGCCCCGCCCCGCCCCGCCCCGCCCCGCCCCGCCCCGCCCCGCCCCGCCCCGCCCCGCCCCGCCCCGCCCCGCCCCGCCCCGCCCCGCCCCGCCCCGCCCCGCCCCGCCCCGCCCCGCCCCGCCCCGCCCCGCCCCGCCCCGCCCCGCCCCGCCCCGCCCCGCCCCGCCCCGCCCCGCCCCGCCCCGCCCCGCCCCGCCCCGCCCCGCCCCGCCCCGCCCCGCCCCGCCCCGCCCCGCCCCGCCCCGCCCCGCCCCGCCCCGCCCCGCCCCGCCCCGCCCCGCCCCGCCCCGCCCCGCCCCGCCCCGCAGGTGCTGCAGTTTGTGCTGATGTATGCTTATGAATGCCATGTGCATGGAAACTCCACACATACAAAACACCGTGTTTAAATGGTCCACGCTTTATGGTCCACGGCAATGAAGGCCCGAGTGAGTTCAAAGTGCTGTGAGGAAATAGCTGACTGTCCGTATTCGTCCAACTGCCATGCATTCGTGATGCAAAATCGGCTCCTGGACCTACTCCTAGGCAAGCCTCCTTGGGCCCCACAGATCCCACCCTCTCCATGCTAATTGACTACCTTCCGCACTGTGTTGGACTGACTGACTACCTTCATCACACATGACGCAGTCTTACCACTGGGCTGTAGTGCTCAAGTTGCCTCAGCTTAGCTACAAAAACAGCTTGAGCCAGGCAGTACCTCCTTGTTGGACCACACGCACTGACAGCATACGGGATGCCGCTTGTCGCATGAGGGAATGCCATGCTGGCCTACTTGATGTGACTGCACACCATGTGATTGAATGTTGGTGTCCATGATGTCTCCATGACGTGGACAGCTTGATCACTTGCACGTCCTGCAGCGTCAAGTTGTGCACTCGCTTCTTCACTATGGCTGGAGCAGCAGCAGCCACGCAGCAAGGGAAGAGCACACAGCTGGCACTTCAAACGAGGATGGCTAGGAAGCACAGCTGGCACACTGGGGCAAAGCAGAGACAGACTGCACAGCCCTACCACGAACGCCTTGCTGCTGCCCCTGCCGACCCAGGTGCCGCCGACACCCCCTGCATGGCCAATGGAGATGGGGCTGACCTGCCCCTTGCAGCCTGCCGGCCCGGCATGTCGGGCCGTCAAGTCATTGCTGGCTAGCGGACGATGGGCAGCAATCTCGCCAAGAGATTAGTCGTACTCGGTCTAAACTTAAGAAACAGCAGCTTGACGAGTGGACATTGCGCGCATCGCTTCTCGCACACTGACACCACCACTGCCTTGCAGTCCGTCGCTGAGCACTTCAAGCATTCTCCGATAGCAACAGCGGAGCAGCTCGTGCATCACTTGACCCCAGTGCAGAGGGCAGCATTGCTAGCCACTCTCATCAAGGAAGGAGACACAGAGCCCAGAGTCACAGAGCCCACAGAGCAATACGTCTCTGAGCTGTTTGAGGCCGCTGACACGGATGGAGACAAAGGCAGGCTCACAAGGTCATTGGCATTGCATCCTTGCCGCTGCCAGCTGTTGATCTGATCGTGCTAGAGGCCCCTGGATGCTTCTCCTATCTGCTGCCTTGCAGAGTCGAGTTCACAAAAGCTTTGCAACTCCATGCCGTCAGGGACGCCTACGCAGTGCGCACCCCACCCACAATGAGGGTGTGTGCTTGACGTGTGATGCCATGTGTGAGAGCTGGACTGCCCACCCTGAAGTGCTAGCTAGCTCCTTGCGGCTAACAATCTCTGGAAGCTAGGGCAGCCACTCCAGCACAGCTTCACCTCCAGCGACACCTCCAGAAAGGGATGCCAGCAAGCATGGCAACATGGCTAGGACCAGAATGCAGCACTGTCACCTGTGCCCCTACACTGTTTGCCCTGCTCTTTTGTCGCAAGGTGCTGGGCATGATCGCTCTAGCCTCGGCTTTACCATTTGTCGGGTTTGGGTGAGTGTCAGGCCCAGCTCCCGTTACTGCACCGTGCGCCTTAGCAGCCCTGGCTGCCAGCCATTAGCTGGCCCTCTCTCTTCACAGCAACTGACACCCTGGCAGCTGCCAGCTAGCAGCTGCCCAGCGGCTGACGCCTTGTCAGGTGCTGCATCCCGCAGGTTCCTTGACAACAGCATCATGGTCAGTGCCACCCTCCCCTCACCATGCCCTGCACAGCTGGCCAACCGACCCCTGGCGGGCACCCTGCGCTGTGACCCAGCTTGCACCCACAGCAGCTTTGCTGCCCTGCCTTGGTGCTGCAGCTGGTGGCGGGTGAGGAGATCGACCATGTGTTTGGCATCAAGCTGGGTGGGTGGGCTTTCAAATCCTTGCACTCATTGCCCTGCATCTGAACACAGCACTGCAGGCATGTGGAGGGCTGAACTGCTGCTGAGGTGCAGAGCTAATTACCACAGGCTGAGGCACAGGGCTCAGTCACACGAGGCACTGCCAGGACCAGGGCTGAGCATAGGCAGTCGCGCGGCCCTTCCTTGCCGCCCCCTGCTCAGCACTGGGTGGTTGGCCCCCCCAACCGCTGCAGCGCCCCTCGCACCCCTCCACTGCATCAAGCTGCCTTACTCAGATGGCCCAGCCAACTGCTGTGGCAGAGTTGCAGTGCTGGCACAGCCACCATGCTTTTAGTGCAGCTGCTGCAACACCGGTCAGCGTGGCCGAGCTCTCTGCCCTGGGCTGCTGTGGCTAGGTCAGCAGCCAACCACCACCCCTCACCGTGTACACCCCCCTCCAGACTCCACCCTTGTTTCCAGAGCAGCTGCCACTGCCGCTGCCACAACAGGCAGGGCCTCAGCCGCACCTACCTGGGCACCCTGGAGCAGCCTCCCTTGCCCAGTGGGCCAGTTCTTGCCTGGGCCAGGACTGGGCGCCAGGGCTACGGGGCGGGGTGCTGGGCAGCAGCGGCACTGCACTGCGTTGAGCAGCAACAGCATGTGTTTGAAGGGCCAGTGGTAAGGGCCATGGCTGAGGCACTGCGTGCCCGCTACTGCCCACCTGCCTTTCTGCCTGCCTTCCCACCTGCCTGCCTGCCTGCCCGCCTGCAGGCCTGTCCACCCTGGCCTCAGCTGGCCTGGGCAACCTGGTGGCTGACGTCATCGGCGTCAGTGCAGCCAATGGCATTGAGGTGCGTGGCTCCACACCCGCCACACTGCCTGGCCTCACCTGCCCCTGATGTATCCCCGCAGCAGGCAGCGGCAGAGAGGACACCCAGTAGGGGCAGGGGCTGCCTGGCGCGGCGGTGTTGACAGCAGTGACGTGTGTGGATCAGAGTGGGGTGTGCCGGGTGACCCTAGGGGCGTCTACTGCCACTGATGTGGTGGCGGCCATGCGGTGGTGGTGTGCGAGGGCATGCCAGGCAGGGGCAGCAGCTTCAGCGCCACCAGCATCAGCACAAACATCATGTCGCCCCTAGCAAAGGCAGTGGCAGCATGGGTGCTCAGGGCAGGGGCTGACTGGCACCACCACCGTCACGCCCCTTCGTCCTGGCCCCTGCCCAGCTGCCGTGTGCTGCACCCGTCGCAGGCTTCAGTGCGCAAGCTGCCGCTGGTGAAGAGCATCAAGCTGTCCAAGCACCAGCTGGCCCTGCCGGCCACCAAGAGTGGGTCAGGCTCAGCTGCTGGCTCAGCCCTAGCTGCTGGCTTAGCCCTAGCCGCAGCCGCAGCCCTAGCTGCTGGCTCAGCCCTAGCTGCTGCCTGCAGGAGCCATGGCTGGGGGCTGTCCTTGCGCATGCAGTGCTCATGCAGACGCTTGCAAGCCCTGGCTGCCTTCACAGCCCACCCAGTCTTACCACCTGATAGTGCAGCAGGGCAAGAGCAGGGCAAGAGCTAGGCAAGAGCAGGGCAAGAGCAGGGCAAGAGGCATGACCCAGTCCCTAGGAGCACGTGCTTACTTGTGTACTGCTCATGCCAAGCCGAGTTGGCCAAGCAGGCACACGGCTGGCGGCTCAGGTGGTGTGAGCCATCTCCTCCCTCCTGGTCTTGACGTGTGGGTGCAGGGGCCAAGGCGGTGGGCGCCAGCGTGGGCGTAGCAGTCGGCTGCCTGCTGGGCCTGGCTCCATTAGTTTTAGGAGGGACCTTCTGGGATGCCAGCCGCATCCTCCCATGACGTAGTGCGCTGAGCGCTGGGTTAGTGCAGGCGAGCTGAGGTGCATCAGGGGTGTGGTGCACCCCGCTGTGTGTGCGGGCCTGGGCGGCTAGGCTGTGCGCAGCAGGGTGGCGAACTGCGGGTAGGGTATATGGCATGTCGGGGTGGTGAGCTGGGCTCACTACTTGCTTCCTCTGATCTCAGCCATCAATACCATGCGGCCTGTGGCAGCTCCCACAGCCTCACACACGTTCCTACACTGGTATACAGCGCTTCGAGTGTGCATGCTAGTCCCAGGATGTTGTGTCCCCAGGCATCTCTGCCAACAGGAACGATGCAGATCTCCCTAACTTCGGATTTTCCTACCACATGGGACATGTACAGACATATGTGTTGCTGGCACCTAAAACAACTGGAGTGAGAATTTCGGTGATTTCTGTGGTGCGCATGCGCATGGGTCTGTCAAGGCTGCGTGGGCGCGGCGTTCGAGCTCCATGGAGGCAGCGGATGGGACAGCCTCAGTGCAGCGAGTAGCTCGGCAGCAGTATTCTGTGCAAGGGACTAGGCCATGCCGGGACTTGCACTTCACCTCAATCGTTACATCCCTTAACACTCACATGTTTACTGCACAGAAAAGCCACCCAAAATTGACACTCAAAACAGCTCATGGGCAGTCAGCATGCAGCTATATCGACAAGTATCGACAGCAGCGCATGGCTATGGTCCCTCGTGCAAAAACCTACTTCTCGGTCATACGCCAGGAACATCAAGCAAAACGCGAACGCTCTATCATCGTACATCTTTCCACGAGCCTCACTCCCTCTCTCAAGCACGCCATGCCCCTCACAGGTCGCCCCAGCCATCGTCGTTCTTCTTGCTAGCGCTCACAGTGGCTGCGAAGACACCCTTGATGACGTTGAAGATAATGCTGACCACAGTAACGACAAGGAAGATCTGTGAGTGCAACAGAGCAAAACAATTTGTGGCTTCTATAGCAGCTGTGGCAGCCACTGCAATTGCTCAGATTAAGAGCTTCAGGGGGAGCCGAACCCAAGGAGGGGAGGGTGCCAAGCAGCCTCGGCCATCATCATAAAGAGCTGAGCATAGCTGACACTGTCCCAATATTCCGGCCAGTCTTCCCCAAGCACACACCTGCAGGATGCCACCCATGAAAGGGAACGGAAGAACAAAGCTGGGCATGAAGCTGTAACCAAAACCACCGTAGCCAAAGCCACCAATGAGGGGGGGTGCCATGACCGGCGCAGGAGCCAACACAGTTGTGTTGTTGATGACAGTGGTCTGCTGCTGAGATGGCCTGCACACAGACATTTGGGACAAACTACTGTGAGGGGTAGCCAGTGCACAAGCTCATGCACTCCTGGTGCGTTCCCTGGCCATGGAAGCATCCAGACACCACAACACGGTGCACCTGGTGATTGAAACTGCGGCCGACGTGTGTGGCCGTCATGCTTGCTGCTGACCGTAAGTACTAGATGCTACCACTACGGCGAAACCTACGCAGCAGCTTCCATCTTGCGAGACTTGAACCCAGAGGTCCCGCCGACGCGCCCGCTGCTTTTTGCAGCCAGTGCTTCGCTGGGAATAGCTGATCCCGTCAGCATGGCTGCAGCGACCAAGGCAGCCAGTGGGAGCGCCATTCTAGACTCGCTGTCCTGCTGCGCGGCTCTGCATAGAACTGGCTGGCAGCGCCGAGCAAGCGCAGGAACCACTGGCCGTGCCACGACACCACGGGTTGCGGACTTTGACAGCATTCTGTGGGTGCTTGCGATACGATAGACACAGCGCCTTTGCGCAGTCGAACAGTTAAGAATCGTAGCAAGATGAAAATATCATACATGACCACCATGCACCATTGCTTGCGTCTCGTCCAGGAAGGGGAGGATGAAAGTTTCCGACCTAACCGGCAGGATTGATATGGCTTCTGAACTCTATGATTCCCATCCCGGCCAATGTTGGACACGGTCGGACTCGTCCTAACACATGCCACGTAGCTTGTTTCGTAGCTGTTTCGTAGCTGGCAGCAGTAACTATCAATGAAGCCCAGGCTTGTGCAGGAGTGTGTGGAGAATCGCAGTTAAGGATCAAGAAAATCGGCTATGTATGACCACCATGCACCATTATATACATTGCGAGTCGCGTCCAGGAATCAGCTGTGACACCCGTGAGAAAATGTTCGAATGGGCCAGCATGGGCCAACCAGGCCACCTCGTGCCGCGATTTTTGCACCCGCTTGCTGCATAGGTCTAGTCAGGGCTGTCCCTTGATTATTCCTTGCGCCCGCCAAAGTGGACCCCTCGAAGCAAAGCTTGTTTGGGTCATAGCTGGAAGTTTAGGGGTACTGTGGTGAGCCCCACGTAGCCCCGTGCTCGAGTTGTGACCTTTTGCCGAACACATGTCGTCGGCCGTCTTGCTGGGTTAGCTGTCAGTAAGAACATTCCGCTTTTGTTCCGATGCGTAGCTGCAGAAATGAGCGCGCGAGCTTAACTAACCGTGGCCCCGACCGCGACCATGCAGGGCTGCTGCAAACCCGGCCCCCGGTCCAGCCTGGGCGAGTTCTGAATTGAAACTACACAGTCAGCTCCACTTTAGCATAAGGTACGCGATGGGTTAGGCTGCACCACAATGCTTTCAGTGAGTGAACAATGGCAGGGATTCATATCATGTCACACACTACGAGGTGTCACATGGCACATGTGTAACCAGTAGGCCTGAAACTTGTGTGGTGTGCTGACAGTGCTCATATCAACTCCCTGCCGTGATTTCATCTAAAGGTAAAATTGCAGGCAACTACAGCATAATTATAACCGCAGACTGCAATGCCATGGATGATGTCATTGCCCAACAATACATCCCATGCATCACTTGCTGTGCGTGCTCTGCAGGTGCATGCCTACGTTCCCAGATCCCCTTAAAGGCCGGTCCGTGCTGCTTGAGGGCATTGTGGTGACATTAGACCGATGCGTTCTTTGCACGGTGTCGACTGCACCATGCGTGATAGGCAGATGGGAAGTACGTGATGCTTCTAAACTTAGCGGCCCAGCGCGTGGTGATGCTCTAGGGCCAGCCACCCTTGTGGACAACACACTCCGAGCTGGGTGTGAGGCAATGCGCCTCCCCCATGTGGCCCACTATAAGTGTGTGCAACGGTTGAAGGTGGAGGCTAGCATTTGCCCACACTCACCGGGCAACAACAGCAGCAGCAGCAGCAGCAGGGGTGATGGTGGGGAGGGGGCAGGGTGTGGGGCTGGGGCAGTGGGCACCATCCCCCACTCGCTCTCAGCCACTTGGCCCAGCGCCGGGCAACAACAGCAGCAGCAGCAGGGGTGGTGGTGGGGAGGGGGCAGGAGGGCAGGGGCTGGGGCTGGGGCAGTGGGCACCATCCCCCACTCGCTCTCAGCCACTTGGCCCAGCCCCATCAGCACCGGGCAGCGGTGGTGCCGCACCTGTCCGCCCAGCCCCATCAGCACCAGGCAGCGGTTGTGCTGCACCTGTCCGCCCACATGAAAGGTACGTGAAGAAGGTACTTACATTCTATGATTTGAATCTTAGCTTATCCAACAAAACAACTGCATCTGCACCTCCTCATCTTTACAATCACTACAGCTTTCTGCCATACCATCTGCCATCTTTGCATGCATGCATGCATGTCATGCACACAAGTCGTATGCAACACATGCAAAAATGCTCCCATGTGTGCATTGCATGTGTTGACAGTGTACCCACCGCTGATGTCAACCTATCCTCGCACCCGGTGCCCCTTCCCCACCCACCCCACCCTCCGACCTCCACCACCTCCCAAAACCGTCATCACAGTCCTCATGTGACCCGACACCCGCCCCGCCCATCCCAAGCACACGCGTGGACGCACTGCAGCGGGAGGTCATCAGGCTCAAAAAGCAGCTTGTCAGGGCAAGAGCCATGCGGTTACCACCTGTGGCCAGACTCACCCTAGCCTACGTGCGCAATGAGTACCAAATGAGGCAGATCTTGCGCTCAGCGGGGCTCATGGCTGAGGGGCGTGGGCAGGAGGGGACCCAGGGCAAGGATCATGAGCCACCAACGCCCCCTATGCGCGGCCAGGTTGTGCACCTTGAGGAACCTCGAAGGGGTGCTGGCCCAAGGGGCAGGGTTGACCATGCACATTACCTGAGAGCCCTCGAGATGCAGGTGGACACCGGGCTGGTGGTCAACGCAATACCCAAGGCCTTGAAGGGCAGCTTTGCTGTCATGGCACCTGGGCAGCAGCTGGAGGTGTCTATCCCATGCGCCAGAAGTTACGGCAGAGCCTCTAAAGACAATGCCTTGACAGTCACCAAAGGCCAAGCACGTAAGTAAAGCAGCCATAAAAAACCGCGACAAGAAGGGAGCAAGATTACACATGATAATGATAGGATACACATGCAGGATGCTAATGTGCATTGTGGTGTGCAGGTGAGGCCAGAGGTACTGGCTACTGCGCCCTTGCATGGGATGGCAAAGCAAGGAGAGGGCAGGAGCTGCTTGTACTGTGAAATGTTCTGTGCCCAGTCTCCAGCCCCCTTCTCCGCCCAGCCGGCTGCTGTAGCCCACCCAACCCACCCTCCAGCCCCCTCCGCCCAGCCGGCTGCTGCAGCCCACCCAACCCACCCTCCAGCCCCCTCAGCCTAGATCAATTGAGGCAGTTGTGGGGTGTAGTAGGCCGTGGTCCTCCAGCAAAGACAGTCTGTGGGCTGCTGGATGCACTTGATGCACATGCACTATGAGCAATGTTTAATGGTGCTCTGACCTGTAGAAACGACACGACCTCCATTTGCACGAAGTTGTTGAGATACGCAAACGCAGGATATGCACCTGCAATGCACACATAGCAGGTGCTGCATGTGGTGTGTTGTTGGGCAACGACATCATCCATAGCAATGGAGTCTGCGGTTGAAACTATGCTGTAATTGCCTGCAATATTACCTTTAGATGAAACTGCGGCAAGGGGTTGCTATGAGCACTGTCATATCACCACACAAGTTTCAGGCCTAAATGTTACACATGTGCCATGTGACACCACATCATGTGTGATGTGGTACTATTCCCTGCCAAGATGCACACACTGTATGCATCATCATGCAACCTAATCTATTGCGTACCTTGTGCCATGACGAGCAGACAGATATGTTTTCAGCTCTAAAGTCGCTGAGGCTGGACAGGGGGCCGGGTTTGCAGCAGTTCTGCATGGTCGCAGTCGGGTCCACAATTTATGAGTCCCACGCGTTCATTTTAGCAGCTACGCAGCGAGACAAGAGCCAATGTTCTCACTGGCATCGTCGGTCGCTCCACTTGCAAGGAGCACGAAAGTCAGCGCTCGATTAGAAGCTTTGCGATGCGCATGGGGTCTATTGTACCGCACTCCGTCGACTGGACAGTTCTCTAGGCTACGCTTGGTCCAGATTCTTGGCAGGCTACGGAGGTGGACATCCGGCAGAGAGCTAACAGCGACGCGCTGAGCCCAGCGGTGCAAGTCTTACATGCTGGGATGGCCTGTACGTGATATGCGAAAAATATTTAAAAGATGAAAGATTGCGACCTAACCGGTAGGATTCTTATGGCTTCCGAATTCTATTGTTCCTATCCCAGCCCATGTTGGACACGGCCGGACATGTCCTAGCACATGCCACGTAGCTTGTTGCGTAGCTGGCAGCAGTTACTATCAATGAAGCCCAGGCTTGTGCAGGGCAGCGTACAGCCAGCAAGAGTGCCATGCATGCGCAGGTGCCTTTGTTTGCCCACATGCCACAGCAAGGGCAGGGGCAGGGGCCTGCCCAGCCCCCCTGCCCCTGCCCCTGCCCCTGCCCCTGCCCCTGCCCCTGCCCCTGCCCCTGCCCCTGCCCCTGCCCCTGCCCCTGCCCCTGCCCCTGCCCCTGCCCCTGCCCCTGCCCCTGCCCCTGCCCCTGCCCCTGCCCCTGCCCCTGCCCCTGCCCCTGCCCCTGCCCCTGCCCCTGCCCCTGCCCCTGCCCCTGCCCCTGCCCCTGCCCCTGCCCCTGCCCCTGCCCCTGCCCCTGCCCCTGCCCCTGCCCCTGCCCCTGCCCCTGCCCCTGCCCCTGCCCCTGCCCCTGCCCCTGCCCCTGCCCCTGCCCCTGCCCCTGCCCCTGCCCCTGCCCCTGCCCCTGCCCCTGCCCCTGCCCCTGCCCCTGCCCCTGCCCCTGCCCCTGCCCCTGCCCCTGCCCCTGCCCCTGCCCCTGCCCCTGCCCCTGCCCCTGCCCCTGCCCCTGCCCCTGCCCCTGCCCCTGCCCCTGCCCCTGCCCCTGCCCCTACCCCACATTGCAATGTATCGGTGAAGACAACAATGGGGGTCTTTCCAATGCGGGGGAATTTTTCGGAGGGTAACGGGGGAATGAGGGGAAAAGCGCAGCGGGGGAATTTTTATTCCCCCTCTAACCGCCGTCCAACTGCCGTTCCCCTGCGAGTCCGTTTGCGCCGTTGGGGCATTCCCCCAGGGGAATGGCGGTGGTTGGTCCCTAACCGCCCTCCCCTCCTCGCTTTTTGCTACCCCAGCCGAACCCCGCGGTAGCAAAAAAAGTGCTCGGGGAAAAATGAGGGGGTACTTCGAAGACTCCGATGCCCGATGGCTCGCAGCCAGATGGCACGCAGCCAGGAGGCTCACGCATAGAGCGTGACCAGGACTATTGTAGCGACCGACCTGGCGCAGGAGTCAGGTCTCCGCGGTGAAACGATTCACATGTAACAGCGCTGAAACCGATGTAACAGCGCCCCAACACTCACGCACACAAAGCTGAAGCGATGCTTGGTCCTGCACCTGCACCCATCACTGCTCCTGTTCCAGCATCCGTTGTTTGTGCTGCAGCCCAGCCCAGCCCAGCCCAGCCCAGCCCAGCCCAGCCCAGCCCAGCCCAGCCCAGCCCAGCCCAGCCCAGCCCAGCCCAGCCCAGCCCAGCCCAGCCCAGCCCAGCCCAGCCCAGTGCTCGAAGGCGGCTGCCTCAGTAGTGAACAAATGCATGTGTGGACAATGTGCTATTGAAAGACAGAGGGTGAAAGACAGAGGGTCACCAAACACGCATCACTTCAATGTTTGAGCCAGGAGCTGTCACCGAATGTGTGCCGACTTTGGGTCCGGTTTCGGATCACCAATAAGGCGTATCACTACGGCAATCATTAGCTCATCCTCAGCATCGTGCCGATGACGATCACCAAAAGCGAACATTTGGAGCGAACATTTGGACAAAGGTGGATGTCGTGGTCGTGCAAAGGGATGAAGCTCTCGTTAAGCTCGCGGTCTCTGGCCAAAACTCGCAACATAACGAACCCAACCTCCATTTTCCCCCATTCCCCCGCATTGGAAACGGGGGGTAAAAAGTGCATTCCCCCGTTCCCCTCTACCCCGTTACCCCGCATTGGAAAGACCACCAATGAGGCTCTACCAAAAGCAACAGCCCCAAGCAACCGCCCCGTCATTGTGTGACAGATTGCTTCGGGCAGGTCTGCGTATCCCGCCCAAGGCGCGCCGTGATGATGATGGGGCGGAGCCTGCTGGAATGGCAGGACAACGAGCCCTGGCAAAATGCTCTGCTCATCGGCGCCTGCACGCTCTGCGTGCTGCTTGCTGGCTTTGCGTCTGGGCTGACGCTTGGTAGGAGCTGCTGCGGGGTGCCGCATCAACCGGCAGCAGCTGACTTGGGTTCTCTAGCCGGCAGGCCTGATGTCACTGGACGCAACCCAGCTTGAGGTGCTACGCCGCAGTGGCACAGCGCAGGAGCGGAAGCATGCCGCAAAGATCATGGTGCGCTGCGGCCGGCGCTGATGCCTTCAGCCGTCAGTGCTCGGTTGTTCAATCAGAAATGGCTCTATAGAATGGTTGCCAGCTCCAGTGTCAACCGCAGTGCAGCAGTGTGCCTTTCACAAGCCTGCACGTGCCACCACCCTTGTGCAGCCCGTGCTGAAGAACAGCCACCACTTGCTGGTCACGCTGCTCCTGGTCAACGCATTGGCAATGGAGGCAAGTGGACCTGCTGACTGGCACATACACACACACACACAAACACGCACACACATGTGCGCGTACCTCCTGCCGCCATCAGTGGCGTCATCCCTGTTCCATTACCAGGCTGACCAGCTTCATCAGGCCACAGCGGTAATGGTGTAAAACCCACTGGCCCCTGACACGATGTGCAGCTGGGAGGGAGGGTGGAGCACCACCATGCCGCCTGTGGTCGCAGGCATTGCCCCTGTTCCTAGACCGGCTAGTGTCGCCCTTCATCACCATCCTCATGTCAGTGTCGGCTGTGCTCCTGTTCGGGGAGATCATCCCGCAAGCCATCTGCTCCAAGTGAGGCAGCCGGCTGGCTGAGTTAGGTCACACCTTGCACCGCACAGGCATGCCACACCCTCCCTCCCTCCAACCCCTCCCACGAATTCCTCCTTCCAACCCCTCACAAGCCCAGCCTCTCAAACCCTCACTCAAAGCCAACGCCACCACCCACAACAACTGAGGTTGTGGGCGTAGTGAAGACCGGGGTAGTGCCGGAGGGAAGCCGCATGCTGCCATGGTGCCTCTGGTGCAGGCACGGGGGTAAGTGTGCTGCTGCTGCTGCTGCTGCTGCTCCCCCCGGACCTACCCCCTGGCACCCTGCAGGTATGGCCTGGTTGTCGGCGCCAAGCTGGCTCGGCTGGTGAAGCTGCTTATGCTGCTGACCAGCCCCATTTCCTGGCCCTTTGGCAGGCTGCTGGATGCAGTGTTGGGCCATGAGGGCCATGTCCTGTTCAGGTAACCATCCACTGTCCACACGAAACTGCTGGCTGTATGCAGCTGGGTTGGCCATGCCCCCTGATCAGACTGCACAGCCGTGGCCTGCACAATCTGACCACAGTTTGATCATGATCCACTTCGCCCTCACCAGCCTGGACCAGCCTGACTAGCCTGCTCCACTGCCGGCTGTCTGCACAAGAAGGGCCCCTTGCCGGGCGCTCTGCTGATCATCCCCCTCTGCAGTTGCGCTCTGGCAGTGCTGCTTGGCTGCTGTTGGGGATGACGGGATCAAGGAATGGATGCGTGTGGGGTTGTAGTGTGCGCTGTGCATGTCTCACTGCCATCCACCTTCACCCAGCTTCTCAATGCTAACCCTACAAGCTGCAGGTCAGCCAACCTGCTGCTGCTACCTTGTTGCTGCCACGCTGGTCAGCGACGTCCATGTGACAATGCGGAGGATGTGCTGGAGTGTGCAGGCGCCAGCAGCTGAAGGTGCTGATGGACTTGCATGGCGAAGGGGCCGCAATGGGCGATAAACTCAGCCTGGACGAGATTAAGGTCATTCGAGGTGAGGATCCGATGCGACCCCAACTCAGCGCCATGCACAGCAGTCCTGCATCGCAGCCGGTACTGCCCCCTCACCCATGTCGCTCCCGGACAATGGCGCAGCCGTTGGTGTGGCATGGTTGCTGCTTGGCTTGCACAGGCGCATTGGATCTGACCAGTAAAATCGCATACCGTGCGATGACCCCACTGGACCGCGTGTTCATGCTCAGCACTGCGGACGTGTTAAGCCAGGACACCTTACGACTGATCCTTGAGAGCGGTCACTCGCGCGTACCGGTGTTTCGGGCGCCGGACCGGACGGATCTGGTGCGCGGCTGTGGCTGATCTTGACCTCACAGCATGGCTATCGCACGCCAATTGCTACCTGGTGCATCGTCAGCTGCATCTAGTACCCAGATGCTGGATGAGCGTGAAACATCCACTACCATCCCCACTCCCACTCCCGCCCCCGCTCCCACGCCAACACCCACTTCCCCTCCTGGTGGTGATGCCATGACCGCAGGTAGGGTTGCTGCTGTGCAAGGAGCTGCTGCAGTACAACATGAGCCACGACGTCCCAGTGCCTTGCCTCACAATGCGTAGCCTGCCCAGGTCAGTCACTGCTGGCAGTAGGGTGGCTGGCAGCAGACTGGAGCGGGCAGGCAGCAGGTCACCAGGGCCAGCCACAAGGCTAGAGCGGGCAGGCAGCCCAGCATCTTCATCAAAACCTTACAGTGCCATGGCTGGCTGCTGCTGCTGTTGCCGCCGCTGCCGCCCAGCCATGAGGAAGCATGACTTACCCTGCTGCTGCACCCTGTTACCCATGCCACAGCACTGCCCGCATGCCAAGGGCCCTCCACTGGCTGGCCTGCCCGCCCAGGCTGAGCGCTGCCACGCCCCTGTACGACCTGCTTCGCTTGTTCCAAACCGGGCGCAGCCACATGGCCGTGCTGACCCAGCCTGAGGAGCCTGAGGAAGACAGCCCCAGCCCGTCAGTTCCCGTAAGGGACAGCAACCCAGCAGAGGCAGTACCCACACCGCCTGGGGAAGGGGAGGGTCAGGACGCACCCTACCTGCCGCCCTGCCACCAGCCTGGCTGCTGCGTCCCTTGCGCTCAGCCAGACTGCCCTGACCACAGCCAGGTAGAGACTGTGGCAGGGGAGGCAGCCTCGTGTGCACCCTCAGTGAAAGAAGCCCCACGTTCTCTGCTGCCCACACAGCAGCAAGGCAGGTCAGGACCCTCGGCATCAGGCCAGGTCAACAACATCAGCGCAGACACTGCCATAGAAGAGCTGGGCAGCAGCCGTGGGATGGGGACCTCGCCTGCATGCCCCATCCCAGGCCAGTGCACAGTCAGCACCTCATTGGATGTGGTGGGCTCATGCCAGCCTAGCACCGCAGCAGCCAGCCTGCCCTCTCACCCGCAGCCTGGAGGTGCTGGCGGCATGGGCCCGGCAGAGTGTGCGGGCAGCTGGCCTGCGCGCATGGCTCGGCTGCCACGGGTAGGGGCTGGCAGCAGGGACAACAGCCTGGGTGAGGCGCCGCAGTATTCAGCGGCTGCCTTGGCACATCATCGGCAGCAGCAGCGGCAGCAGCACCAGCAGCACCAGCAGCACCGCGAGCAGCAGCAACAGCAGCAGCAGCAGCAGCGGCAGCAGCAGGAGGAGGAGGAGGAATATGATGCGGACGCGGGGTTAGAGTCAGGCAGTCTGGTAGAGGAGGAGGAAGAGGAGGGGAGGGGCGGCGTGTTTCAGGAGGGGCTGGGGTTGGGGTCAGGGGAAGCGCAGGAAGGTGGGGAGGGACTGGGGGAGAGCGGCGAGCCTGAGGTAGGCACTCCCCTCCAGCAGCATGCTCCGCCCCACCACTATCACCACACGCACCCGCGACAAGCTTACCCTAGGTGGGGAGGTGCCTGCCTGCTGCACTATCTAGCCGCTTTGATGATCACACTTTCCTTGGCCACTTTTGTGCGAGCCTTTGTGATGGGAGCCCAGTGCTGCTGGCTGCTAGCTGCTGTGTGGAGCCTCTGCCAGGGTAGCTGCTGCTGGGTAGCTCGCTGGCTGGAGGTGGTCTTCATCACACTGCCCTGGCTAGGCTCGCTGTGGGATGTGCACTATGGAGCAGGGGCACTAAGCAGCAAGGGCAGCAGCAGGGGCAGCAACAGGGGGGCGGCGGAGGGGCAGCAGCGGGGGCAGCAGCAGGGGGGCAGCAGGGGCAGAGGCAAGAGCAGGAGGAGCAGCAGATGCAGCAGGGGCAGCAGGGCAGCAGGGGCATTGGAGCAGCAGGGCAGCAGGGGCAGCAGGGCAGCAGGGGCATTGGAGCAGCAGGGCAGCAGGGGCAGCAGGGCAGCAGGGGCAGCAGGGCAACAGTAGACCACTGCGCAGCGCCACGCAATGGGGCTGAGAGCTGGCTGGAAGCTATTGTCTAGCACATATAGGCAGCTTGTGGCTGAGTCTGGGGCTGAGGCTGGGGCTGGGGCTTTTGCGGTGCAGGCTGCGGGCCACGGTTCCCCGGCTGGCCCCCCCTGGGCAGGCCATAGGCATCATCACCATCGAGGACGTCATCGAGGAGTTGATCCGCACTGAGATCATCGATGGTGGGTTTGAGCTGGCAGTGGTGTGAGGGAGGGGTCCAGGGCAGGTCGTGACACTGTTGTGTAGGGTTGACGGTCTGGCTCGCTGTGCTGAACAACTTTGTCTAGTGTCTGTTTGGCAATCACGCTTCCGTGCTTCCATGCTTGCATAGCCTGGCTGACCCTGGCAGACGGTATGGCCATCAGGCATGGAGTTCAGGCGAAGACAGCAGGCAAGCTTGCATGGTGAGAGCGGTTGTGTGGGTTGGTGCAGAGACGGATCGCTTCATTGACAACGAGAGGAGGGTGGCGGTGGAGCAGGCGGTGCTAGTGGCCTCCCTGCCGGAGCGGCTGCGAGCTGCAGTCACTGGGAAAGCCGACTCCCATGGGGTGAGCCAACCAGCATAGTCTGCCTGTGCAGGGACACCACCTGATGGCTGACGCTTCCCATTGTCTGTGTTTTGTTGGGAAGAGGTATGCATTGGTGACGAACGAGCATGTCAGCAAGCCATCCTTTGTTCTTCCGTGGCTGTGGCTGACACATTGTCGGCAGCGCAATGGTGTCACTGGTTGCCATGGGTGTCGTCAGCACGGATCTACTTTTACGGATCTACATCCAATTGAGGCCCCAAATTGCCCCCGGCGTTGTCGAAGCGAGAGCTTGGCTGCACTGTTTATGCTGCGCACCTGCTGCCTCGTGTTTTCAGAGCACCGCGGCGCGGCTGTTGCGCATGCGAGCTGCTCAGCCACTCGGTGGATCTACCGCGAGTCTGGCGCAGCTGCAGGAGCCCTTGTTATCGCAAGTTTGATGTCTCAGTGGGCGGCGGAGGAAGGAAGAATCAATACGAGGGTCCTCAATGCAATGAGCGGCGCACATGCAAACTCATGAATGCAGGACGACCACCCCAGCGCGTACATAGCTGCAACATCGCGCAGCGCTGTTGACACCGGCTTCGTGCGATGCGCGACAACGCAGTGTAAGAATGAAAACGGCTTGAACACCTGTCACAAAGGGGACTTGCGTGAGCATGAGCTATAGGAGCCTGATGGCGCGGTTCCAGTGGCGAGGCGACGAGGCGAGACGGCAAGGTCTCGATGTTCCTCTAACCGTCAATATCCGCCCCCCAACTGAGCCATTGGAATCGCGCCCTGAGCTAGAGATGAAAGCCCATACTCCAGATGGGGCGGAGCTCAAGTGGGCATTAGCCACGCTGGCAGTCATGAGCTCGCAGCCTGTGATTGAGCACAAACTAATGCTGCATTTTGGAGTAGCAAGAAGGCCGTAGGGTTCAGGAGCTGTTCGACGCACCTACTTGTATACCTATGCACCTAGCCATATTCATGCCGACCTCATTCCCCCGCAGAGGACAGTGTGACATCGCCCCGGTGATTGGTTTGCCTGAGGCCTCGAACACATTGTATGATGGGAGGCCGTGCAACGATTGCCCACCTTCGTGCAGCCCGTCTCTTCCACGGGGCTGTATGGGCAGCCTTGGCTACCGTTGCAAGCTGCCAAACCAGCAACAGTGGATGGAGAGAAGGACGCGCGACGTACGTGTTGATGCAGTGTTGTACTCTCAAAAGTAGTGCGGAAATGAGTCGAACCATCGCAGGTACTACGGCGCTCCCGCGCAAGTGGCTGGGCCTCTTGACAAAGCACGCGGCGAGGGTTCGTTTGGTGAGACTGGGCAGGGTCGTACGGAGGGGTCGCCGCGTCGCGCCGTTCCAGGCCATTCCCCCACATTGAGACCCATATGCTGCCTGCTGTCGCCCCAGCTGGTTTGCAGGGTGTGGCTGTTGAGTTAAGGCGCTTAAGGGAGCTAGCCTAGCCTTACCAACGAGAGCAGTCTGGCTTGCTTCAGCTTGATATGCTGATGGACCAAACGCTGTGTATTGGTTGCAGTATCCTGGGTCAATGGCTGGGCCCTCGCCTACTTCACCGCAATCGCCCTTCTTGACTGCCATATCTGTCTGTGGACCCTAAATGCGGACCTGTCTGCCCTCTCCTCACCTACCCACATGCCCACCCGCTGAACTTGTCGACTGCTTGACACGACAGTAGGCATGTAGGGCATTCGCATGGCCTTACGATGGCTGGCCTGGCCTACAGCACCTACTCTGTTGCGTTAGTGGTCGCCCTCTTGTGCCGTGTCCCATTACTACCCATTGCCTGCTTTTCTCCCTGGCAAGTTGCTTGTGTGCCTGGCTTCCTGCCTTCCTGCCTGAAGGGATATTGACATTTGGCAGCTGTGGCTTCACCAACAAACCCCAGGTGGGGAGCAAGCACCCACCTTCCTTTCTAGGCATTGGGAACAACAGTGCCAGACCCCTTGACAACAGCCCTCAACCCAGCTGCTACATACCTGGTTTATGCATTGCATTGCATAGGGCATTGCTGGCCTGTTTGGATGCTTGCCCTTTGCCACACTTATATGACCCTGCTGCATTGCGCAGGGCACGCTGCCATTTGCTCGTGACGCCGTGGCCGCCAGCGCTGACCAGAACCCCGACTACCCGGGCTCATGCGGACGCTGCTATGAGGTCCGCTGCAAGTCAGGCCCCGTGCTGAGTAAGTGTGGCTGAGCCACTGGTGCCCTGGGATTGAGGTCTAGTAGGTGGTGTGCCTGTAACCAGTCAGCACCCGCCACACAAACCCTGTGTGGGCCTGAGCAAAGGAAGCCGCAAATGATCGTCACACTTGGATCGTATTAATGCATACTAACTCACATGGCGTGAAGCTGGCTTAGCTGGCTTACCAGACCAACAAATCTTATTCAACAAGGAACAACATGTTGGACTGTGGGTAATCTCACTCAGCTACTACAAACATGTTGTAGCATCCTCGGTCGCACCCTTGATGACTACAGCCCCCACGTCGATGGCATGTTCGTGGGCAAACCCCACACCACTGGGCACCTCGTCAAGACAGTTTAACGCTTTGGAAGGCTACCAACCCGTTGCACTAGCAAACACTAGTGAACAAAGGAAGCTGCAAATGATCATCACACTTGGACCGTATAGATTCACAATAACTCACATGGAGTGACATTAGCTGGCTTACCAGACCAACAAAACTCATTCAACAAGGAACAACATGTTGGACTGTGGGTAATCTCACTCCGCTACAATCATATTGAAGCATCCTCGGTCGCACCCTTGTTGACTGCAAACCCCACGAAGATGGCACTTTCCCGGGACAGACCACTGGGCTCCTCATCAAAACTAACAGCGTAATTGCTTAAAGGCTAACAGCCTGGCGAAACAAACCTACCCTAACCATCCCTCGAGTCGCCAGAGCTCTTGGGCTGGGCTTTGAGAGCACTGACGCGCTCTGCGGACACGGAATTTAATTAATCGCCCCGGCCGGCGATACCTGCGGGCACAAAGGGCACGGGGACATTAGGGTGGAGTGCGGGAGTGTGGGCTATGTGCTACGTGCGGGGCAACCAGGGCAACTTGAGCTATGCGGGCTATGTGCGGGACTTGCTTACCTGTGTGCGTTGTGCGCTGTGTGCTATGTGCGGGACAATGGCATATGTGCGGGGCAACAAGGGCAAGGTGTGCGGGCTATGTGCGGGGCAACAAGGGCAAGGGGCTTACCTTTCGGAGAGGTGCCGTGTGTACGTGCCGTGTGTCAGAATTAATGCGCGGTCACGACTTGGCGCGTCGATCTGCGGACACAAGCACAAGCATAGGGCAATAGTTAGTAAGTACGTAACGGGGCTGCTTTATTGCGGGGCTGCTGGACTGCGGTGCTAGTGCTGGTGTGGTGCTGGTGTTGCTGGTGCTGTGGCGGAGCTCACCTTCAATGGGCTCCTTCCGCACCGCATAAGCGATGGTTCCAGCGTGGCCCACACCGGGGCTGACTGCTTGGGGTCCGCGCGGTAATCAGAGCAGGCCGCCACGCCTGCTCCAAGTAAGATGGCAATCTGTGGCAAACGGAGCTTTTCATGCTGTCCGCTGTCACACTGTGCGCGTGTCCGTCCTTTGACAGCCGTTGCATTTGAGACCTCAGCGGAGACCTCAGCGGAGTCATCAGCGGAGACAGCTTACAGTGCGGCGTAGCGGAGCGAGCCTACAACTAGCAGACTGCCCATTCCCATCTGTTACAGACTTGACATGTGTTTCGCTTCTCCAGGCTGTGTCGTTAGTGCCTTGACAACACTCCTGCCAAACTACTATCGTTACTAGCATCAAGCTTACGAAATTGCAAGAGCTACCAAGCAGGCCGGAAGTAAACGCTGGCTTACCAGGCGGGGGGTTGCTGGGATTGGCTCCAAGGCTGCATGGGGCTGCAAGAGCTTTCTAAAAGCGCACATTGGGTTGCATGAGCATGCGTGCTGTACTGCATTCGTTGCATTGAGCTGGAGGCTGCACTTGACCCCTTGCTTGACGCAGACAATGAACGGGTCCCCATCCAGATTGTGTACCCTAACCTGGGTGGTGGCAACATCAGCACAATAGGCTATTTTGACAATGACACTGGCCGCCCCTACCTGCCGTCCATCAACCCAAACGTCAGGGACATGACGGGCAGGTGTGAACTAAGAGTGGGAGTGACTGTGGCTGACTCACTGCTGACAAAGTCTGACCCATCAACTGGCATGGCAAACAATATGCATTCAAGCAGTGCATCATGTGCGGCACGAGATGTGTTGGAGCTGGGCAGGAGCCAAAGGCTTGCTGCTAGCCAATCCTGGATCATTGTGTGGTGACCTAGCTCAGCATGCTGGCCTCATCTTTCCAAGCAATGCCAATTTTGCAGCCCATTCGATAGGACCTAATGGCAGCACCTTTGTTGTAGATAAGATTCTGACACCCCCTCCTCTTATTCTTGCCACCTCCCATGCATGCATGCACATGCACCTTGCATGCACCTTGCGCATCCAGAACCATGTAGTGCCACTGCCGGTGATTGCACCCCATTATAGCGCGGAACCATCAGCTGTGTCATCCTTAGTGTTGTCTAGCATCATCAGTGATGGTGTGGCTGCTGCGGGTGCCTAGGTCATTCCCCGGGAACCCTGGCGCTCCCAGCAACCGCATCTTCACTCAGTGCTACGACACAGCCAAGGTGGTCCGCGTGCGCATTGTGGACAGCTGCCCCTGTGTTCAGGTGAGGCCGCGGCTAGGGCTGGCAGCCGCCGCCTAGTCATTGCCCCACCTGGCCACCCATGCCCGCCACGCCCCTCCCGCAGTAGACCTGCCTCCATGCCCTGCTGCTCCGCTGCCCAGGCCATGGGTTGTGGCCCTCCACACCACCAGCTGCCAGCTATCCTTATGCATTCACCCATGATATCGATGGGAAGCGATGGCCTTGGGCTTGTCCGGCCGGACACAAAACCATCCTGACACATCCGCCTACTGCAGCCTTGATGGCACACCTCTCAATGGGCCCTGCCTGTAACGTTCATATAAGTATATAGGCGTTGCACGTTGTCATCTTATGAGCTCCTAATACACTCGTTACACTGCCTGCCCGCCCTCACCCCCTAGGTGCTGCCTGATGGCGCTCCTGGCGTGAAGCCTGGCGGTGAGGTGCGCCGCCAGGAGTGGTGCTGCGGGCCGGTGCACCATTTTGACCTGTCCTACTGGTCAGTGGACTGGGGGCCTGGCCAGCGGGGGAGAGCAGGTCACTGACATCAGCAGGGCTAGGACCGAATTCTAGCAGTAGTGCTGCTGACAACTGAGGTGCATGCGCTGTGTCTTGCTGAATGGCCGGCAGCCTGGACTAGACTGCTCACACACACATGCGCATACAAACGTACAGAGCCTGTGGGGAGAAAAGGATGAGCAGCATGAGTTGTATGCTGCACCCGCAGGGCATTTGAGCAGCTGGCGCATCCTCTATTTGGGGCCATGATGTGAGTGACCATCCTGGGTCAGCAGTATGCAAGCCCCCCTGGCCATGAATACACGTGCTCAGCAGTCAACACAATGCGCACGCGAAGAGTATAGTGGTCTGCGGCCGCGTGGAAGGGGTTGGCCAGGCTGCACGGGTTGGTTTCAGCAGGCGTGGCTGCATCCCAGTGCTCATTGCCGCGGATGTTGTCCGCGCACTCAGGCTGGAGTACAGGTCAGTCGACTGCGGCGAGGGCTTCAGTGTGCCGTCCGACTACATCTCGCCAGTGATATATGGGCCGCGCGGCATCGAGCCCGGGTGGAGCTGGGAGCCGTGGAGCATCGTCTCGGCCCAGCTGCAGGTCAAAGGCGAGTAGCCCGGCTTGCATGCGAGGACTGAGGCTCCACGTGACGCTAACCGGGCTGCGAGTCACTGCCAATGCGGCGTGTGATGCGCATCACTCGTCAACAGACGTCGCATAGTGACGGGGATGTAACGGTCGACCACCTCATGCCTGCACATGCTGTGTTCTGCGAAGCTTCACATGCCAAGATTCGCTTGAGATACGGCTTGAGGGCTAAGGCACAAGGTACTGCATTGCTCCCTTTCCTGAAACAGTCATACCCACAGCCTGCCTTCCTCGGTTGCCTGGTCACATCAAAGACGTTGCCCTGATCACGTTCAGGGGTTGGGCCCACCGGGGGGGACGCCACCTGCCTGGACATCACACCGGGGGGCGGCCTCACCCTGCGCAGCCGTAAAGCACACAAGACCGGGTTCCAACCCCTGAAGGGGGCGCGCCGCATCGACTTCTGGATCAAGCCCAACAGCGGCAGCCGCGACCCCTTTGTATCCTCCACCCCTGATGGGCAGGTCAGTGGGTATGCAGGCGGAAGGGGCCGTATGGCAGTGTGACTGGCATGGCACAAGGCCAGTACGCCTGGGCAGCCTGTGGTGACATGTGATGTGGTGGGTATGGCATGGCACCTTGACAGCTGGGCCTGACAGCAGCAGCAGCAGCAGCAACAGCAGCAGCAGCAACAGCAGCAGCAGCAGCAGGGGAGTCAGCGGCTGTGGCGGCATAAGCGGCAATCGAGTGCTTGGCACACCTAGAGGAATGGTGAGGACAGCCATGCGCATGAGCTTGACGATATGCAACCCGAAGGAACCTTCTTGCGTGCATGCCCACATGCTTACATGCAGGTCCCTCGGTTGAAACTGTACGTTATGGTAGATGACGAGGACAAGAAGGAGTGAGTGTTGGGCATCGCAGGGGTTGATAGTGTGGGCAATAGCTCCCCCAGCATCTTGGCCTACGGGATGTTACGCCTATGACTTCCATAGCTTTCATAGCTTTCATGAGATGCACACAAGTATCAGCAACTCTGCACATCTCTATGCACCCTGTGCTTGTTTTTTGTTGTTGCTGCTGCTGCCCCTGCTGCTGCCATGCACCCAGGTATTGTTTCAAGGAGGTGGTGCTGGGCTTGGATGCTCAGCCCACGGCCAGGCAGCAGAGCTGGTACAAGTTTGAGGTGGGTGCACGGGTGTGAATGAAGTAGGTGCCATTGTTTCGCTTGTTGCTGTTGCCACTGTTGAGGTGGAGGCGGTGGGTGTCGCCTGCCAACTGTCATCTAGGAGTGCCAGCTGGGCCTTGTTGCCGCTCACGGTGCCTGGCCTGAGCTCCCAGACATAGTGCATCATGGCTGCCCCTGCAGGTGAGCATGGCCACCTTCCGCTGCCAAGGCGCTCTGAACCCTGACGAGCTGAACCGAGTGGACTTTCAAAACATTAACGAGCGCAGGGCGGTGGTGTGCTTTGCAAATGTGGAGATCGTGACTTAGCTCCTCACTCTTGAACCGCTTGCTTATCAAACCATGCCCATGTCACGAGAGGTCCCTGTGGGGAATCGCCAGGCAGGACTGGAATCTGATATGTATGCGCAAACTATGCGGTAACTGCTTGCAGCTGGTGCATGTGCATGCACTTGCCTGAGGTGCGAATGGACATGTCTTGGGGCATGCATGTAGCATCGCGTCATGCCCCTGATCATGTACATGCACTTGACCGTGCCCATGCACTTGACTTTACTTGTGTGCTTGACCATGCGCATGTACTTGACCTGCCAAACTAGGGGGTCCTTGGGTTGAGGGTTTGAATATATATGATATGTCAACGTTATTGAGGGTGCTGTCACCAACTCTTTGCACCGCACAGCCACGTTTAGTGTTGAGGTATTATTGAAAAGGCCCGCCGTAGGCCGTAGCAACAAGTGCGGACTGCATAGTGCGAAGTCTCGGGCAGAGATTTGATTTGTTGGCAGTTAGCTAATTGTAAAAGAAGCTCCGCACGAGTGCGAAACGATGTATGGCCTACTGTATCAGGTTTCCCAGCCCCTCGTTCCTCACTGGGGCCTACATTAGAGACTAGGGACCACTCAGGTCTGTGTTTGGCTGTGCCCAGTTATATTCACATGCACATGGCATGGGCGCCTACCACCAACACAATTGCCTGACCCCTGCGACAGAGCTATAGTCTAGACTTGGCAGGCTCTGCTGCTGCTGGTGCTGCTGCTGCTGGGCCTTGGGTGGACGGTGGACTCCTTGCCCTTGGCTGGCAGAGCTTCATGGACTGGCCACCAGCACAGCACCAGCGGATGATACTTGGCCTCCCCAATGCGCTGCATGTTCAGCGCTGCATATTCAACGCTGCATTGCAATCCCTGCCTAGCCACGTGCCTGGCTGTGGTGTTAGTTTGGATTTGGGAGCCTTGCCCTTACCCTTGCCCTTGCCCTTGCCCTTCCCCTTGCCTTTGGTGGGCTGGGTGGGCGCAGCTGCCTGCTCAGCCTTGGTGCGCTTGGCTGGCGGGGACGTGCTAGGCCCTAGCTCTAAGGCTGCTGGCTGTGTGGCTGCCTGGCTGCGTGGGGGCTGTGGCAGGACACATGGTGCCACTACCGGGCAGCACATCATGCCCCGCACTGGCTGGTCATGCTGCTGGCTCCAGGCTGGGCGCAGCAGGTGGTGTTCTACCTGCCCTGCTGGGGGCTTCCAGCCTGCAGGCCTGGTGGGCTGCTCATGGTCCAGCTCCTCCTCACAGGGCTGCTGGCCATTCACTGCTAAGCTGATCCGGCTGGTGGGGAGCTCATCCACAAGCACCACCCTGCTCCGGCGCTGGTCTTTGTCCTGGGCCAGCCCTTCTTTTAGTCCAGGTTCCCCAGCCCAGCTCCTCCTGTTACCAACCCACTGACGACAACGCATGCCTCACCCTGAGCACCACCGCGATCAGACTAGCGCCTATGTTACATGTTACATTGTTCTGTTGTTGCTTACCGTACTCTCCCTTTTGATTCGCGAGGCCTCGAAAACTATAATTAAATACTCTTTCCCGATGCAAAAAAAACATTGTTTACTTTTTCCCGATGCAAAAGTTGCAGCAAAACACAACTTTGACAACGTGGGTGTGCTTATAAATATTCAATACAGCCATTCCTTGCATGACATGTCAATCCTCCGTGGACACTTTCTGCACAGGTCACCAAGTCAAGCCACCCGATCACCAAGTCACAGCCACTGTGCAAGGGCCATCTTCGTGTTGGTCGACCTGGCGTAGCAGATTTTCGGCTGCGTCGTCGGCACTGATACCACGGACCATGAAGCGGTCCATCGCAACACCATTCACGCAGGTCAAATAATTGTTTAACCACTTCGCGATTCTACCAAAAACCACATTGTTTACTCGTTCGCGCTTTCGCGAGGCCAAAAAAACGATTCGCGGACGCGAATCAAAAGGGAGAGTACGGTATGTTGCTTTTGGTTTAATCGCTGCGTTTCGCGATGCCTGCAAGCACAATGCACGGGGCATAAAGTCTGAGTGCGCGCACACACACCATTCAACCCACTCTATCTCTTGAACTTGCACTGGCTCCCTGATGTGGGGCATGCTGTGAGTGTAACGGCTGCAGCTGCTGGTCTCCAGCTGCACTACCAGGTCGAGTGCTGGGCAGTCCCCTGCACCCCCTCAGCCCCGCAGCCTGCTGGGCCCTGCTCCTCCTCCCCAGCTCCCTTGCCCTGCTCCCGCTGCAGGAAGCTTTCCAACAGGGGGGACAGGCTGCTGACCTCAGCCCCGGCAGCGAACCACTCACTGACTGCTCAGCAGCAACGGCCGCAGCAGGTGGTGGAGTAGCAGCAGAGGTGGCAGCAGCCGCACTCCTAAAGCTCACAACTCTGTGAGTCTTTCACAGCCTTACAACCTTGCCTTGCCTTGCCCTGCCCTCCAGCCCCCCTGCCACCTGCATACTGCCGCCTGCCTGCTGTCCCCTACCTGGCGCCCGCTGCTCTCCTGCCTGCTGTCTAGTGCCTAGTGTGCTTAGGGATATGTCAAAGGGAGTGGGAGGGGCTGGGGAGGGGCTGGGGAGGATTGCCCAGCCAGCATTCCCCCACCCAACCATTAAACCTGCCATACCACCTCAGGTCAATATGCCAGGTGACAAGTAAGGTTGTAAGGTCACAAAGGTCACAGGTTGTAAGGACACACGATGTGATGACGAAGTCCCCAGGAGGATATGAGACTGATGTTGCACCCTGCATCATCTGGCAGTCACAGGCGGGCACCTCGCGGACATGGCATCGGAGGGCAAGTCACAAGCCGCGACCCATGGGGAAGCAAGTACGCATTGCTTTACATCATCCTACCAAGGTGTAGTTATGCAACTCGTATGGTCAACCCTATTGTTTTCAACCCGACAATACAACCACACAATACAACCACAGTGACGACCTTGGCATGGGGCACAGCAAACCATGGAAAAGCACGCCGTGGTTCTGCATATCTCAATGCATGCATTTTATCCTTACATTAGCCTAGCGCAAGCTCGGTGATGCAAACAACCGCATTTCGGATAGCCATGTTCTGAAAATCGACGCGGTCAATGTCCGCTAGCTCTGGGTACCCTGTCCCACCACCGCAACCAAAATCAGCCAATGGGATGACAAAGCTGTACCACTCCCCTTGTGTGCCCGTGGGGAGCGTGGTGTTGCCCAGGACCAGCTCGTTGCGACAGTACTGCTTCAGCTCTTCTTGCATGATGAAGAGCTTGAGGCCGGGCACCTGCACACCAGCCCCCGCACATGGCCAGTCTCATTGGGGAGCAACATCACCAGGCCCTATGTTTCCCTTTTGCCCCCTCCTATGTCACCCTTTTGTCTATCCCACGTGTACCACTAGCTGTCCCTGCTGCACACCCTGCCTGGATGTTCCCTTGCTTGCTTTCCATGATGCTTCTGCTGCGGCCTGGCCCCACAGCACCTCGCCAGCGGGTGTGGATGTATTAAAGGGGTCACTGTCCTCAGTATCCGGACGAATCCAGAACCTCAGCTGCGTGCGCCCGGCAAAAGGCTGGAAGCCGGGGCGCTGGCACTGGCGGCAGCGGAAGGACAAGCCACCCTTGGGCGCCACACTGACACAGGTGGACTTGGTGCCTCCAGGTATGGGAGTAGGGCCTGGAGGGCAGGGCAGGGGTCAGAGGGGGTTCCAGGGGCAGCTGTAGGGGTAGGGAGGGTCGGTGGGTGTCGGCCCAGGTCTCAACAACTGCTTGGGCCTACAGCTCCTCGTCATGCCTCTAGCTTGAGGGGAGCTGACAAGGGCTTGCTCCTCAATGCAGAGCAAACCATTGTGACAGCCACACAGTGCAGCAGCATTGGGAGCAGGAGCAGTGCAGAGTTGCCTTGGTCACCTGGCCCTGACATGCCATGCCATGCCATGATAACTGAGCCATGTCGTTGCAAGGCGACCTGACAGCACACTGGTCCATGCTTGCATGCTGCACTACAGGCCAGGACAAGTACGCTAGGCAGTTTGGTAGCAGCGGCAGGCTAGGCACTAGTGTGACCAGGCCCCCTGGGCAGCCTGTCGGCCCTGAGCAGTGGCCTGTGCAGGGCCTGGTGGCAGTCGTGGCACTGACCCTGGTTCTCCAGCCTGGCCAGCTGTGCATCATAGGAGAACCAGCCCCAGCCCGGCCCAATGCCAGTCACGGCGCTGTAAATGTAAGGGCTTATGAAGTTTGGTGGGATAGGCGTCCCCGTGGTGCAGTCCACCGGGCGGTAGTTGAGCATGATCGCGCCAAACACTGGGTGGGCTAGCTGCTCCATGGCCCTGCACCGGCACCGGCAGCATGCGGGCATGCGGGATGCTGCAACAGGCAGCAAAGGAAGCGGGTGACCAGCAACAGCAAGTCACAGGGACAGGGTCAGAGGCACGATTAAGATGTTGCACCCGGCAGCACCATTGATCTTATAAAACACAAGGGTCAGGGCCATCTACTTGGCAGCACCATGGATCTGATGACAGCATGCTGTTGTGGTAGGGTGAGGGCCATCTGCTCTGGCAGTAGGCTGGCAGCCTGGCAGAGCATCAGAGAGATACACAGTGCTGTGAGTGGAGGGGGTCATATGCACTTGGACCTACACATCAAAAACTTCATGCGGCCTGCTGAGCCCCATCAGCCAACCTGCCCCCTGCTCAATGACCACAGCAGCTCTCGCAGCTCAGGGACACCCACCCTGCTGCCCGGCTAAGACCTGCCCCCACATTGTATTTCCTGCTTTTGCGCCCCTGCCCAGCAGTGTTACCAAAAACATTTCTCCATTCTGAACGACTTTCTCATATTCCAGTTTCTAATCAGGTTCACCCCAGTTCATTTGCAGTGCTTTCGCAGTTTCTTCCAGATTTATCAGTGTTTTTGCAGTTTTAGGTAACACTGCTGCGCAGCCCCTGCCCCTGCCCCTCCCTGCCTTTCCCTAACCTGTCCCTTAGCCCTGCCCCTGATGATGCCAGCGACCTGCTCTCCCCCGCTGGCCAGGCCCCAGTCCACTGACCAGTAGGACAGGTCAAAATGGTGCACCGGCCCGCAGCACCACTCCTGGCGGCGCACCTCACCGCCAGGCTTCACGCCAGGAGCACCGTCAGGCAACACCTGGGGGGTCCAAGGCAGGGGTCCACACTGGGGCTTGTGTGCCAGGTGGCTGGTGGGCAGGTGCAGGCAGGCCTGTCTCGCTGTGCCTGTTGAGGTCACCCCCTTTGCTGTGCTTGCATGGTTGCTGTTGTGAAAGCTGGCCCGTGTGGCAGCAGCCGGGTGCACAGGGGCAGCAGGGCGCCAGAGTACCTCCACTGTGGACTACATGGCATGTGGCCAGGGGCATGTGGGACTGTCTTGCCCAGGTTGTAGTTGTGCAGCAGGCAGGTACTTGATGCCACGGTTGCGGCTCCCATGTCATTGATGCTGTACCCTGAGCATTCGAGTCCCTCAACTCAACGCACACTGTCACCCTCCCACGTGAACTCCCACATCAACCAACAGCAGACCTGCGCTACCCACCCTGCTGGTGCTGTGGCTGTGAGTGCGGCACCACACATTCTAGGCTTAACAGCGTCACACCAAGAAGCTGTCACATGGCTATGTGTGACAAAAGTTCAGACTGTGACACCAGGAAGCAGGCATGACAGGCCCAGCAGGCAGCCATGCATGCCCTGGCACAACAGCACGCGCATTGGCTCACTTATGTCGCATAGCACACCATGACTCATGCTCCCCGGGTGCATGCCCCACTGAGGCGGGGTGAGGCAGCTGCTGCATGCCCCGCCACAAATGCCCCATAATGGAGATGACACGAGCATGATGGCAGGGATGCTGAGGATGCTTGCGACAGCATGCTGTGCAGGCGCCATGAGGCCAGGTGGCGTGCAGTGCGACCTGACCTGCTTGCAGGGGCAGCTGTCGGCCACGCGCACCCGCAGGCTGCGGTTTTCATCGTAGCAGCGCACATCCACCACCTTCTGGGCCTCTCCCATGTTGCCAGGGAAGGGCCTGCATCATGGAAGAAGGGTAGGAGAGTAGGCGGGCAGCAGCAGGTGTGGGGGAGGGAGGACACAGGGGGCAAGGGGGCCCTGGGGTTCAGCTGGGCTGCAGCAGCAGCAGTGGATCATGGTGGTCAACTACACTCAAGCTGTCAGGCATGGCGGCAACAGTGGGCAGCGACAGCAGCCGCAGGCATGATGTGTGAATCAGCAGCAGGGGCAGCAGCAGCGACCACCCACTGGTCCCTCTCATTCCTCTAGTGGAGACCCTGCTGGGGCCTCAATCGCATCACCTCACCTGCCCTCCCCATCCGTCACGTTTGGGTTGATGGACGGCAGGTATGGCCGGGCAGTGTCCCCATCGAAGTAGCCCACTGTGCTGATGTTGCCACCTCCCAGGTCGGGGTACACAATGCGGATGGGCACTCGCTCATTGTCTGCGTGATGCAGGCGAGCAGTGAGACAGGCAGCTGGGCGGGTGGCAGGCAGGCAGGCGGCTGGGCGGGTGGCAGGCAGGCAGACAGGCAGGCAGGTGCTGCGCTACAGAGGGTTGTTTTACACAGGCTTGTGCATCTGGCAGCCACCATCACCTCATGGTGCTTGCATACCAGTGTTCTTACTGCAGCAGACATGCTCCAAGACTGGTATTCACAACCATTGATTGCACAACACATTTTGCACACCATTATAATGCCTGTGGGACACAGCTGACCTCAGGCTAGAGTTTAAGGACGCTGCGAGTAGCATGCAGCGAGTAGCATGCATGTGTGAGGCACGCAAGTGTCTCGTGAGCTGCCTGTGTCTGTGGAGAGTCAAGGCCAGGCGCAGCAGCTGAGCACTTCATGTGTTGCAACGTGGACACCCTTAGTCAGCGGTGTCAACAGGGGGAGCTGGCCTTGCAAGGACACATCATGCAGCACAGAGATTAACACGCCTTTTGTTTGCGCATACCCGCACATAAGCCGCCGTTGCTCTCAAAGCCCACTACTTAAACCAAAAGCAGCCAGAGCACACAGCACGCGCTGCAGTGCTCTGCCGAACCGACAATAGCCCAGGGCTGCTTGACGAGCTTGCCTCCCTGCCTGCCCAACACGGCCTTGGCTGAACTGGCCAGCCACACTCACTCAGCAGCAGGCCTGACTTGCAGCGGACCTCATAGCAACGGCCGCATGAGCCCGGGTAGTCGGGGTTCTGGTCAGCGCTGGCAGCCACGGCGTCACGAGCAAATGGCAGCGTGCCCTGCGCAATGCAGCAGGCCTGTCAGTGGGCGACCGAGGGCAACGCATCGCCTGTGAAACGCATCAGGCAGGTGTGGGGGCGGCTGGGCAGGTGTCTGTTGACCTCCAGCTGTCAAGGGGTCTGGCACTGCTGTTCCCAATGCCTGGCTGTTGGGAGGCCACCAAGGGCAAGCAGTCAGACAGGCCATCCTTCTGTCTCGTCTGCACCTACTCCGGGGAGGTTCGTGTAGCCGCAGGCGCCAAATGCCAGGATGCCAAACGAGCCTGCGCCCCTGGTAAGAAAGGGAAAGGGTGGCTCACAGCCGTGAGGTGGCAGGTGGCTCAGCGGGCTGCTGAGTTGCTCACGTGCTGTGTGGTGTGCCCAGCTGCATCAGTGAGAGCTGGCACACCAGCTGGAACCACTGGAGTCTGTCGCTTCAATTTGGTTCGCTTCTTGCGGCTACCAGGATGCCAGCAATGCGCGATCTAACCTGGTGGGGTCGTATGCGCGCTCGACCGCCTCAGGGGCGCCATAGTAGCTGCACCGAAATTGACAGGCAGTCGTCAGGTCGCGTGCTGCAGCGATTCGGTTGCGTCTGCGTCTTACGTTGCGCGTCCTTCAATCCATCCGCCGTTCGCGGCGGGTGCTTGCGCACAGCAGCTTGCGCACAGTGTCACAAGCCCGAACACCGCGATGGCCCGTTTTGAGCCGCGGGATAGAGGGACAGGCGCAATGGGTCTTCGCATCGCGAAAACAAGGCCTCAACGAGATTTGATGTGCATCCGGGAAAGCCCCCCCTCATTCTCTCTTTCGTGCAACTTTTGATCCCTGCTAGGGCGCCCCCAATCAACGGAAATATGATCCCTACAGCCCTCATGCTTCACCAAAGTAAAGCAAGAGGTGATCGAACACAGTCTGCGAGCTCGTTGTACTGAAGTCTACTGCTAGTGGGCTTAATGCCCACCTCAGCTCCGCCCATCTGGTGTGTATGCCTTCATCACTATGCTCAAGCTCAAGCTCCTACACTATAGGCTATAGCTCATGCTGACACACACATGCGTGTCGTTAGGGGGGCAGTTAACTGTGTTGGTGTTAAAATATCGGAGATGGCTAACTTCGCCACATGATGGCTTAGACAAACACAGGCTGCGAGCTCATCATTAGGCAACGTCGAGCGTTTCGGAAAGCGGCGGGAGTGAGAAAGCCACAAAGCCCTCGCACTGCGCTACGCGGAAGCTCCTACGCAAGCTCCTACCCTGGCCTGGTTGGTGCCTTGACCCTGGCCCGTCTCTGCCACCCACGCCCCCGATATTCTTAGGATCTCAGGAACCTAGTAGGTGGGAGCGTAGGTTAGTCAATAGCCTGAATGCAGAGCCTGAATGCAGAGTTTGTGGGTTCAGCACACTCATATATATGCACGTATCTTGCCGTGGTTCAGGAGCCCGAGCTGCGCTGTTGCGGCATGTCACTTCCCCGCTCTGCTACCGTTGGAGGACGTTTGTGCGAGCTCGAGGCGGAAACATGCTTGCCCCGTGATGCTGCGGACATCGTCAGCGACCACCACCTCCCAGGCTGCGTCTCTCCATTACGTGGGGCAAAACGCGACATCCTACTATCCCGGTCTCATAGCTGCGCCCTGATTTCGCCGCCCCAAAGCGGCAACACCCGCTGCCCCAACAGCCTCTCTGGGGCCGGCATGAACAAGCCCCGCAGAGCAGGTCCAAGGGCTCAGGGCGTCAGCCTGGATAGCCCGCACCCCTCCCTGTCCTCCCGTGCCTCTTTCTCCCACACGTGCCACCCAGCCAACCCAGCCAACCCGGGTCAAGGCACCAACCGTTCTGTTGGTAGCAGCCACGCCATCGGAGAAGCTGTAGCTAATGTAGCCGCCGCTGCTGCCGCCGCTGCTGCCCATGCCAGCAGCTACGGCGCCAGCCAGCGCTTGCAGCAGGTCCTGGCTCGCAGCTGCCTAATGTACAGCGGTCGGCAGGGCAAGGCTGGGAAGGAGGGCAGGGAGGGCGTGCAGGAGGCAGGGAGCAGCCACTCCAGGTCTGGCCTGAGCCTGACAGCGTGCAGCAGTGCCTGTGGCCGGCAGGCAGTGGCCAAGGAAGTGCTGGCGGCAGGGGCCAGGGAAGCCTCTCATTCTCACTGCCTGAAAAGGTCCAGCTCCGACACTCATCCCCCCGCCACCACCACCCCTGGCCTAGCCCCTGTGCTCTCCCTGTGCCCTGGCCTCCGGGGCAGCAGGGGCAGCAGCAGGGGCAGCGGCAGCGGACAGGGCGCCCAGCCACCGGCAACAGCCCTGAACCTTTACCCTGGCGGTGTTGGGCCTCGTGATGTGGTCGCCAGCTTGCGCCTGGACAGCAGATCGCCCTGTCTGCCTGCCTCCCCCCTGCTACCTGCCAGCTGCCCCACTGCACCCAGCTCCCCATCCCTCCCCGCCCTGCTGCCGTCCCCAGACCGCGCTGCCCCTCCTCCTGTGCGCCTCAGTCTCGGGCTCAAGCTGAAGGAGGCAGTGGGGGAAGCCGCGGGGAAGCTAGGGCATGGATGGGAGGAAGCTGAGGAGAAGCTAGGGGCAAGCTGGGGGGCAGCTGGGGGGCAGCTGGACACTCCCCTTGGCTCTGCTGAGGGAGGCGCCCAACCCGGCCGCGTCATCAGTGGGGTCCAGGTGGGACTGGAGCCGCCTGGAGCCGCCTGGAGCTGCCCAGCCTCCCCTTGGGGCCGCCTCAGTGCCAGCAGGGGCCGCGGGGGCTGGGAAGTGCTGGACCACCCAGGCAGCCTCCTGGAGCACTGTGGTCGCAGCAGTGGGGGCGGGGCGGCAGCCTTGGTAGCACGCACTGCTGCCACGCGCCCCGCCCCGGTGATGCCTTCTGAGCCCCTCCCCGCCCTGTCCGCCCCTCATGTGCTGCTGACCAGCACCAGCCTCCACTGCAGGACCACCCCAGTGCTGCAGCCCGCAGTCATTAGGGATATGTCAAAGGGAGTGGGAGGGGCTGGGGAGGAGGTGGGCCAGCTGGGTGGGGGGCGGCTGCAAGCCAGGATGGCAGTGGGTGAAGCAAGGGCAGGTGGCAGGGGCTCAGCATGTTTTGAGTGTGGGGGTGTAGCAGTGGATGTGAGTGAGGTGGTGTTGAGGGGGCAGGGGAGCACTCTTGGAGACTCAGGCCCCTCCCACCCCTGCTTGCCCGGAGCTGGCTCTGGGCCAGGCAGCATGCTGCAGAGCGCGCTGCTGCCCTTGCCGGCTGCTACCACCACCCCTGGGGCAGGGGTCACTCCTATGCAGGCTTCAAGGGCTGAGGAGGTTGAGCAGTGCCCCGGGGCGGGGGCCAGGCAGGCGGGAGGGGAGCGTGCGGTGGCGGGCCGGCCGCCTACCATGCTGCAGCGTCTGGTGTCCCGCGTGCGCAGTAGAAGGTCAGGGGAGGCAGTCTAGCAGCAGCAGCTGCCCCTGCTGCCCCACCACACCCACCCGCAGCGGCCAGCAACAGCAGCCAGCAACAGCCAGCAGCGCCCTCAGGGGCTTCACCCCCCGCAGCTTGGCGTGAGGGGCACTGACACAAGCAGCGCTGCCACCAACAGTGGCCAGCAGCGGCTCAGCAGTGGGTGGCACCTGTGCAACTTCCTGGCAATGAGGCCACCCACGCAGGGCAAGGCACGAGAGGGTGAGGGGGCAAGAGTGGGGTCCAGGGGCGGAAGTCAGGGGTGTGGGCTATGGGGTATGGGGTATGGGCTATGGGGTGTGGGGTGTGAATTGTGTGAGGCAAGCGGCCCTGCAGGGCGTCCTGTCGGCAGCACTTTGCCATCAGCCCACCGCCCCCGCCACTGCCAAAGCTACGGGGTAAGCAAGGGCGGGCAGGAGGGGCCTAGGGTGTATGTGGTGGTGCTAGCAGCAGCGCACATGGGTGTGAGGAGCAGAGTGGGTAGAGGTGACAGGAGACGTCCAGGTGCTAGGCCAGCTGGGTGGGCCGACACTGAAGTTATGCGTGAAGAATAGTAGGCACTATTGAGGCACAGTACCAGGCAGGTCAGGCAGGAAACCTGGTGCCATGTTTGAGGATATACGAGGATGCCGTTTCCAAGGATGTGTGAGGATGTGTGAGGATGCAGCTCAAGCAGGTGTGACCGGGATAGCAAGAGCTTCCTCATTGTGTGTGCGCTAGGCGTGCTTTTCATCACCATGGCCAGCCTGATGTGTGGCAGCGTTTTGTTAGTCCCAGAGCTGTTTACCGCACTGCCAGTGTCAGTCATGGGGTTGGCAGAAGGTGGCAAGCTGTACCAGGGACGCAGGCTGCTAGCAACCACCCACACTTGGTGAAGTAAGTAGACAAAACGTACCAACACCATTTTGGCATTGTGCAGTTTCGGTAGCTGTTCCTACTCATCAGTCTTTGAGTGTTGGGTCTCTAGTTTTGGGCCTGTATGGGGGCACCTCTGTTGTAACAAAGCCAGCCCAGTGGGCAAGGCGACCCCTGGTGCCAGTGTGGGGTGTTGCAGACATGTCGACTTGTAGAGGTCGTGCAGCTATCAGGTTGATGGCATGGTTCGGCCTCACACCTCTTTTTCTATCGCCTGCATGTGACGTGCGTGCGTCGTAAGCATTTGTACTGAGAGTGTGGAGTATGTGCGTGTTGCGATGCGCTTGGTTGGCTCGTGACGAGGGTACGTTTTGATTTAATTCAAATGGAATGAAGTAAATGTGGACGATGGTGTCAACAATAAGGTAGAGTACCGACCGTCACATCCAGGCCTGGCCCGATACAGACTGTATCCCTGGTCACCCCCGCCATTGGCTGCACCCCTGATAAAATCTTTCTGGTTTTTACGAGTGTTACAGCGATTCTCGCGCAGGGCGATGCAGCCCAATAAAGCGAAGCTAGCGGGCTGCTCGGGCTGATGTGCACCTGTGCCGGGGCGGGCGGGGGTGCTGGGAGATCGGGTCGCGTTGTGCTTGGAATGGCCTGCTTAGTGGGGCTGGGATCAGCGAACAGTTATCGCGCTCAGCGGCCCAACTTTTCAACTTTTTGAATTTTTTGTCGGGAGCAGTAACTCAGGCGACCCCAACTGACAAAAAATGACAGGAAACCGACCCCTGGTAGTAGGACGGCTGTATCTTTGCACTCACTACGCCAAAAACTATGTTAGATGGCTCACAATATAGCCGACCCGGCCAGCTACCCTTGACCCATCCAGAATAGTTTTGCAGTCAGTAGGCCGTGCACAGCAAAGCTTCAAAGTAATTAATTTAAATTTGAGCCACAGCGAGGCATGCAGTCATCGCTTCGACCGCCCGCGCCGCTGAGGCTGCTCTACATGAGCATGCGCGTCGGAAGCAGCAGTCGGATCGGAAAGCGGATGCGGCAATGTGGCAATGAGCCCACCTCCCCCCCATACCTAGAGGGCAATGCCACAGCTCGACAGTTTGGACTTACAGCATGCTACTTACTAGGTTAAGCTCCTCTAGGCCAGTGTTACAAACGCTCATAATCAGATAAGCCATACTCTCACTTTGGTCTGTGACCCTTAACTCCCTTCGCCAATCTCAGGGCCAGAGCCATGCAGTCAGTCTCACAACTCCACACCACGACAGAGTTTGGACTCGTCTCCTCTGAGAGTTACACTCCCCTACATGCCATCCACTTGCGTGCAAAGTTTCATAGCTCAACTGCCACCCCACAGCCCCGTGGCCCTGATTCTGCTTGGAGAACATGATGTCACTTTGAAGATGTCAAACTGACAGAGGCCTGGGCTGTCTAATGTGCGGTTTGTTTCAAGAGATCCGCCAATGAGTAAAGAACAACAATTCTATGTCGCTTTTCCTCCAAGTGCAACGGGTGCAACACAGTGAAGGGCACAGTGGAGGGGGGGGGGGTGTACCCCGGTGCTACCTTCGTGTGCGCCGACCCAAATGATGTGTTCGGCGAGAAGCGAAGATAGATTATGCTTCACCCGCCCCGTCTAGACACCCTGCACGCCCGGCAGGCATCGCGTTGGGTGTCGGCCGGACATTCCATTTGTGCACAACCAGCTCACTACGCTAGGTAGATGGGGTCACAGCGACGTGGCTCACCGTGCCAAGGAGACCCGTCTCGCCGATGTGATTTGTTCGCGGGCACATGTGGCAGTACGCGAGCTAAGACTCCAATGGCTAGCGCTGATGGTCAGATGACGCGGACTAACTCGTGGCTGCCAATGTGATAAACGCTACCGAAAACGGTGCAGTTTTAAGATAGTATTTGCATGAAGATTACCAACCCCATGTTGGGGCCACCTGACAGTAACCCCCTGGACATGTGTTCTAGTGCTAGTGCTAGTGCTGGTGACATGTTAAGAGTGGTGGTATGGCTTGTGGCCTGTCCCTGCACCCGAACAGCGTGCACCTCGTGTAACGTCAAATTCCGACTTTTTCCGGCTGCCATAACTGTCCAACCAGGACGTCAAATGATGAATTGCCAGTTCAGCGCGGCTCCTTGTGTGGTCACCTAACGTGTCTGCAAAGCAGAAACGCGTTGTCTTGATGTGTGGGCCGTTTCATGTGGGGGGGTGAACACTTATATCAGCTCAGTTTATGCATCTTTTTGACTGGTTCTAGCTGCGTTTGGCTGCAAAATAACCACAAGCACCGATGCGGTAACCACCTTGACATTGCTGTCACATGTGGACTGAACCCGTGTTGAAGAATGCGATTTAAAGCGCTGTTGCATGCTGGTTTAAAAATTAGTTTGGATGCGCCGTTCACGCCGCGCTGGGTCCCAGCTGCCTACAGCGGTTGCTAAGAGTGTCTGCGTGGCGCCAGAACACGTCGCGTGTTGGGAGCCAGCCACCCGGCAAACCGCTGGGGCTGGCTGCACTCTAGTCAGGCCATAAGCAGCTCATCGCACGAATCGGCGGCCTGCAGAAATGCCCGTGCAGAAATGAGAAAGTTTTTATCTCTTGAGCCACGGGGGTGCAGCCAATGGCGGGGGTGACCCCCTGTATTAGTGACTGTGGTAAGGTGACACTGGTAAGTCTGTATTCTATCTATCTCTGGCCAACTGACTGGCCACGCCGACTAAATACTAGCCGCAATGGCGAATGTTACTGCCCCAACCTGGAGTCGCGCTTGCAATTGCTATTGAGGGAGCGGTTCCTCCGCCACTGCATGGCCTCTGTCTAGTACTGCTGCTGCTGCTGCTGCTGCTGCTACTGCTACTGCTGCTGCTGCCTGTACTCTCGTGATGTCTGCACCCCTGCAAGTAGTAATCTGTACCGCACTGCATCATGCATTGTGTGGCCCTTCCTGGCGTGGCCCACACCCCACCTCCTTTCATGTACAGCTCAACACGCACTTGCCCACTAAGCCACCCTTCCCCCTCATCGCTGTGACCACATGTGCCCCAGCCCTAGCAGCTGGCGCTGCTCCGAGCTGCGTGGCACCCCGCTGGTGAGCCCCGAGTGGCAAGAGCGCATGACCTTCCACCGGCATGTGCTGACCGGTGTGCTGAAGGATGTGGAGGAGGCAGCAGCCCCAGCAGACTCAGAGGAGCCAGAGGACTATCATGCGCCGCCGGCCATCACCAAGCTGCCGCTGCATCGGCGAATCCTGTACGCCATCTACGTCAACCGGTGCCTTGAGGAGTGGCAGGACCCTAACCCCCCAGCAGTCGAAGGCAAGGGCAGGGGCAAGGGCAAGGGCAAGGGCAGGGGCAAGGGCAAGGGCAGGGGCAGGGGCAAGGGCAAGGGCAAGGGCAAGGGCAAGGGCAGGGGCAATGGCAAGGGCAATGGCAAGGGCAAGGGCAAGGGCAAGGGCAAGGGCAAGGGCAAGGGCAAGGGCAAGGGCAAGGGCAAGGGCAAGGGCAAGGGCAAGGGCAAGGGCAAGGGCAAGGGCAAGGGCAAGGGCAAGGGCAAGGGCAAGGGCAAGGGCAAGGGCAAGGGCAAGGGCAAGGGCAAGGGCAAGGGCAAGGGCAAGGGCAAGGGCAAGGGCAAGGGCAAGGGCAAGGGCAAGGGCAAGGGCAAGGGCAAGGGCAAGGGCAAGGGCAAGGGCAAGGGCAAGGGCAAGGGCAAGGGCAAGGGCGAGGGCAAGGGCGAGGGCGAGGGCGAGGGCGAGGGCGAGGGCGAGGGCGAGGGCGAGGGCGAGGGCGAGGGCGAGGGCGAGGGCGAGGGCGAGGGCGAGGGCGAGGGCGAGGGCGAGGGCAAGGGCAAGGGCAAGGGCAAGGGCAAGGGCAAGGGCAAGGGCAAGGGCAAGGGCAAGGGCAAGGGCAAGGGCAAGGGCAAGGGCAAGGGCAAGGGCAAGGGCAAGGGCAAGGGCAAGGGCAAGGGCAAGGGCAAGGGCAAGGGCAAGGGCAAGGGCAAGGGCAAGGGCAAGGGCAAGGGCAAGGGCAAGGGCAAGGGCAAGGGCAAGGGCAAGGGCAAGGGCAAGGGCAAGGGCAAGGGCAAGGGCAAGGGCAAGGGCAAGGGCAAGGGCAAGGGCAAGGGCAAGGGCAAGGGCAAGGGCAAGGGCAAGGGCAAGGGCAAGGGCAAGGGCAAGGGCAAGGGCAAGGGCAAGGGCAAGGGCAAGGGCAAGGGCAAGGGCAAGGGCAAGGGCAAGGGCAAGGGCAAGGGCAAGGGCAAGGGCAAGGGCAAGGGCAAGGGCAAGGGTCCTCGGGTTCCATACTGCCCCCCACCCTTCATCCTCACCCCCATGGCAGAGTCAGGTACCCATTTCATCCTGATAGAAACCAGGGTCTTGCATGGGGTGTGCAGCCAGCTAGGCCTGACCACAGCCACAGCGGAAGCCTTTGAGGCCGAGCATGCTGCCTACAGTCACTGGGACAGTGTGTTCTGCTCGCCAACCGGGGGTTTGTGTTTGATAGGCGAATCCTGACTGATGGGGTCAGTGTGTGTGTGCAATACACACGCCCACTGGACTACACCCCCCCTGGCCCCTCTGGCAGCAGCCCAGCAGCAGACCCCTCTCGCAGCAGCCCAGCAGCCGGCCCAGCAGCAGACCCCTCTGGCAGCAGCCAAGCAGCAGCAGACCCCTCTGACAGCAGCCCAGCAGCTGAAGACCCTTCTGACAGCAGCAGCAACAACACACGCAGTCCATCTGACATAGGTAGCGGCCTGGCTGACGAGCGGGCGTTCCAGTTTGACCCAGCCACTTAGGGTTGGACCCTGGGGCCATCCAGGCAGTCAGCGCAGCTTCAGGGATGTGGCGTGCAGATGGCCTATTGCAAGGCTTCTACAGGAGCAAGTTGACCAGGAGCTAGGTACGGCATGACAGCGGCCTGATCCAGGCGCGCCGCAACACTCAGCTGTGGAATGACAACATCGAGCTCGAGCTGCAGCACCTGGCAGCAGCCACCCCAGCAGGCACCTCCCTGGTGGCCATCCAGCGGCATGTGGCCGTCACCCTGGCAACCTGGGATGCAGTGTGGGGGGAGTACCTGCATCCCAAGTGGGCTGAGCAAAGGATGAGGCTGCATGGTGCGCAGGAGACGGTCCTGGAGCGCTACTTCATGAAGGTGAGAGTGCCAAGGGTTGGGGGGGAGGGACAGGGCCAAGGGCTGATGACCTCCCCACATGTGACCTGCTAGGTGCCCATGTCCACAGTCCTTCCCAGGATGTCATGCGCATTGTGTGTATCTTGTGTGCCATGCAGCTGGAGGAGGAGGCAGCCAGCGTGTCCCAGCAGGAGTGGGGGAACGCAGGCATTGGCACGCGGGGTGGGTGGGGGGCCAAGGCCGTGCTGCAGGCCTGCCGCAAGGTGGTGGAGAGGCCCAACAGCGGCAAGCCAACCGACAGGGTGCCAGGCAAGGTGGTGACTGCGGATGAGTTCCGCACCAGCAGGGTCAGCTCAATCTTGAACAGCCCCCAGCCCTGTGAGGAGGAGCTGGACAGCAGCAAGCCTACCAGGCCTACAGGCTGGAAGCCTAAGCCGGGACAGGTGCAGGACTGCTTGTTGCGGTCAGCCTGGAGCAATCGGTTTGAGGCGCCAGTGCGGGGGCTCATGTGGTGCCCTTGGCTGGCCCAGGCTACCCCTGGTGAGCTTGGCAAATGGGTGGACAGGGACTGCAACGCAGCCCTCAACCTCCAGCGGGCAGGGGAGAGCAAGTGGCGCCCACTGGAGCTGTGCAGGTGGCAACACCGAGGAAGACTTCCTGCCCAGCGCAAGGAGTACCCAGCACTGGGCTTCAAGAAGCTGCGAGAGCGAGCCCCCAAGGCCCAAGCCCAGCAGCCTGTAGCACAGTAGCATGTGTGCACCACATATGTGTGCCTACATCAGAGCATGTGTTTCATGCCATCATAGATTGCCCGGCCTTTGCAAGTGCTTGTGGTAGTGAATCACGTAGTGGTACCGGATGCTTGCTGCATGCAAACATTTCGGATCACAGATAACACAGCCCCTGCCCTGTAGTAATAGTAGGGGAACAACTGTGCTGTCTAGTGCCCGCCCTCAGTCTCGAGTGACTCAGTCTCAAGGTGTAATGACACGGCTCGGTGACATGGCGCACTGCGATGGCCTACACAACAGCATAAGCTAGCAAGCAAACCATGCAGCCAAGCAGCCTTGGAACCAAGCAGCCTAGGAGGATTGCCCAGCCAGCATTCCCCCACCCAACCATAAAACCTGCCATACCACCTCAGGTCAATATGCCAGGTGACAAGTAAGGTTGTAAGGTCACACGAAGTCCCCAGGAGGATATGAGACTGATGTTGCACCCTGCATCATCTGGCAGTCACAGGCGGGCACCTCGCGGACATGGCATCGGAGGGCAAGTCACAAGCCGCGACCCATGGGGAAGCAAGTACGCATTGCTTTACATCATCCTACCAAGGTGTAGCTTTGCAACTCGTATGGTCAACCCAATTGTTTTCAACCCGACAATACAACCACACATACAGTGATGACCTTGGCATGGGGCACAGCAAACCATGGAAAAGCATGCCGTGGTTCTGCATATCTCAATGCATGCATTTTTATCTTACATTAGCATGCAAACATTTCGGATCACAGATAACACAGCCCCTGCCCTGTAGTAATAGTAGGGGAACAACTGTGCTGCAACGCAACAGGCACATGCGGCATATGTTGTCAGCACCCATCTGCTGCCATTGCTGCCACTAGTGGCTGCTGCTGCTGCTGCTGCTGCTGCTGCTGGCACTTGTGCTACTTGTTGCCCGCTGCGTGGTGAGGGAGGTGCTGTTAGCACCAGTGTTTTTTTTCGGCTTATATATAGCGATCGCTATAAAAAGCGACATTTCAGGGGTCCTATTGCGCTATGAAATGGCCGTTTTTCGAGCTTCACTACCTCGCACTGCGCTACGAAAATTGCGGTTTACCCTGAGATGTTGCGTATTTTAGCGTAGTTCAGCTGTGACACGCCCTGAGGAAATTTCAAATTTTGATGAACGGAGCCCATAGGCCACGGAAAGCAGTTGCGCCTGCTGCATTGCAATCGTCTTTTTGCGCTGTATCCCGCTGATGGTTGTGCCTGGCCTGAAGCCTGTGGCGCCCTCCACTTAAAATGTGCCTGAGACGCAAGCTTGCTATTGGGTGCTAGCTGTTGTAAGGTCGTACGGGTCAGAATGCCTATCACAGCACCGTGCAGCATCACGTGACGGTCCAGTCGAGCGCGACGGTGGCGGGAGGTGCATATATAGTCCTAGTTATATCTAGTAAGTGGCGCAGCACCATCAAAAGCGGCATGCCCCATGCCCTGACTGACCGGAATTCGGTGTTCCTGTGACTGGCGCCAGGCACTAGCCAGGGCTCCATCCGCGACCATTGTCACACACATGTGTCCGTAGCAAACACATTTACACAATAGGTAAGGTTGCTGCAACATGCAACTGAGGTGTGAGTGACAACTTCACAACAAGCCCATGGCACGCCCAGCCATTCGGGTGTTCCCAACTAACAGAAAATGACAGGAAACCGACCCTTATTAGTAGGACGGCTGTAACTCTGCACTCACTGCGCCAAATACTATGCTAGATGATTCACAATGTAGCCAACCCAGCCAGCTACCTTTCAACCATCCAGAATAACTATGCAGTTAGTAGGCCGTGCACAGCAAAGAATCAAAGTTAGTGATTCAAATTTGGGCCGTTGCGGGGCATGCAGTCATCGCTGCGACCGCCTTCGTCGCTTAGGCTGCTCTACATGCGCATGCGCGTCGGCAGCAGCAGTCGGATCGGAAAGCGGTTGCGGCGATGTGGCAATGAGCCACCTCCCCCCCTCACCTAGAGGGCAATGCCACAGCTCGACCATTGGGACTTACAGCATGCTACTTACTAGGTTAGGCTCCTTTTAGACATTGTTACACACGCTCATACTCAGATATGTCAAAAGCTCGCTTTGGTCTGTGGACCCCAACTCCCTTAGCCGATCTCAGGACCAGGGCCATGCAGTCAGTCGCACAACTCCACACCATGTCCGAGTTTGGACTCGGCTCCTCTGAGAGTTACACTCCCCTACATCCCATCCACCTGCGTGCAAAGTTTCATAGCTCAACTGCCACCCCACAGCCCCGTAGCCCTGATTCTGCATGGAGAACATGATGTCACTTTGAAGATGTCAAACTAATAGAGGCCTGGGCTGTTTAACGTGCGGTTTGTTTCAATAGATGCGCCAATGGGTATAGAACAAACATTCCATGGCCATTTTCCTGTGGATGCAGCGGGTGCAACACAGTGGAGGACACAGTGGAGGAGGGGGGGTGTAAGCCGGTGATACCTTAGTGTGCGCCGACCCAACTGGTGTATACGGCGGAAGCGAGCATGGAGATATGTTTCAATCACCCCGTCTAGGCGCCCTGCACGCCCGGCAGGCATCGCGATGGGTGTTTGCCGGACATTCCATTTGTGCACAACCAGCTCACTACGCCAGATAGATGGCGCCACAGGGATGTGGCTCACCGTCCCAAGGATACCCGTCTCGCCGCTGTGGTTTGTTCGCGGGCACATGTGGCAGTACGCGAGCAAAGACTCCAATGTCGTGCGCTGATGGTCAGATGACGCGCATTGATTTGCAGCTACCAATGTGCCAAACGCTATCGAAAACGACGCAGTATTGAGAGAGTACATGCATGCATAGTACCAACCCCATGTCACTGCAAGTCAGGTCAGTCAAGACATCGCCGCACTAGCAAGACTAGCAATGCTGCAACCTCCGCAAAGCGGGAGTAACTGAACATTCTCCGCAATGCGGGCAAAGCAGGTTTGGGAAAACAGCAATACAAGCAAGCACTCGGCAAAAGCAGAACTCCGTGCAACGGGACTAGCTAGCATTCTCCGTGTGAACGGGTCAGGCAAGTCTGCAAAACAGCAGGTAAGGCGATGACAGGTTGCGCAGCTCTGGCGCTAGTGCCAGGTGGGTTCCTGCCTCTTCCGCGGGAAGGACCGGACCGGTGGGCCAACCGTCCAATACCACGACCTTGAACCGGACCCGAACTGCAAGCTGGGTAGGGAATGGCCGCTCGAGCAGGTCGTTCTGGTGGTGGGTTCGCTGGTGGCGCTTCCAGGTATTCAAGCTCGTCGACCAGATCAGCGACGGTCTCTGGGTTTGCGCTCACTGCACAGGGATGATCGAGTACGGGGAAACCAAGTGTTAGCTCACTGCACAGGGATGATCGAATACGGGGAAACCAAGTGTTAGCGTACAGCCAGGTACCCAGTATGCATGGCTGCAACTTTAGGGTTTTTGAACTGGCTGGGCTGATTAGCTGTCGCTTATGCGGCTAAAGCAGCTACAGACTTAGAAAGCAGCTACTGGGTGTTGTGGCTGCAAATAGAGGCGCTGGCTACACACGTACTCTTGGTAGTGACGAGCCTAGTTGAATCAGAGACTTGTTCAGTAACGGGGACGCTGGAGCGGAAGCGCAGTGTTTGCTTACATCTTTCTCCTCGAATCCAAAACGATCTCAGCTTAAAAACAAAGTGTTTCACAAGTCACACATGAGCCTGCATGGGGAATGAAATAAACATCGCATTCATCCTAGCTAAGTGTCTGGACTGTTACAGCACATGGTGGTAGTGAGAGGACATGAGCTTGGGGGGTTGCATACCCGTGTTAGTGTTGTACGCATCGTCAGCGCCAAATGAAACTTGGGCTGTAGTTTCATTTGGGTGCAAGCAGGCCACTAGCTAAGTGGCATACCATTTCATTAGTAAACATGGCTGTGGCATGGCTGGGCGTGCCATGGGCTTGTTGTGAAGTTGTCACTCACACCTCAGTTGCATGTTGCAGCAACCTTACCTGTTGTGTAGATGGGTTTGCCACGGACACATGTGTGTGCCAACGGTCGCGGATGGAGCCCTTGCTAGTGCCTGGCGCCAGTCAGAGAAACACTGAATTCTGGTCAGTCAAGGCATGGGGCATGTCGCGTTTATTGGTGTTACGCCACGTACCTGAGCAAACTAGGACTATAGATGCACCTCCGGCTCCTGTTGCGCTCGACTGGACAGTCACGTGATTTTGCAACGCGGCGCTGGAACAATTTGTGCGATGCCCAGTGATAGAGACCACTATTATAAGCTCATCCGCGAGGGAACATGTTCGCCCACCACCATCGCAGCCGTACTAGAGGCCAGCGACACAGACACGGCTTGAGCTATAGAGCGGGATGGTGCAAACGCGATGTCCTGGGGTGGCCTGTGTGACCCAAACTGACCCATGCGAACATTTTATCAGGCGTGTCACAGCTGAGCGTAGTTCTTGTTTTTCTACCTGAGCGATGCTTTGAAGTAAGGTCGAGCTATAAAATCAGGGGTATGAACCTATGCCATGTCATTTTGAGCTATAGATCATGCATCCGGGCGAAACGAAAGAAAACACTGGTTAGCACCCCTGGCGCAAGCTGTGCATGGCTGCATGGGTCATGGGTCGGCAGAGCATGGAGAAGAATGGCGCACTATCATGCTGAACAAATGGGTGCACGCCAACCTGTGCACCTGCTCGCAAGCAATGTGCCAACATGGGCTGAGCGTACGGTAATCAAGCCTAATACTTCATAATAGGCGGAGGAACCGCTCCCTAACTTAGGGCCTCCCAACCCCCTTGAAAAGGGGGTGTGTCCGTTTCACGCGGTTTATTTCTCGTACAGTTTGCGGATTGATCAACGAAGCACATCAGTATGTAGAGGGCTCGCTTGGCTACACGCTACGGCTGTCCTGAGCGTCCATGACTATGTATATGATGCACTGCTTAGGCGTGAACTTAGGGCCTAAGCATTGTGGCAATTCATGATCACCCTACGATTCACGATCACCCGCGGCAGGCTGGTTGCCTGGCGATTACATATGACAATCTCTCAGGCCTGTAATACACCTACTTGTACGTGGACACATCTACATCCCAGTATCCCTGTCCTCCTGTGGAGCCCCTACACTTCTTCACCGCAGTGAGAGACCGGTGTGTGTCCCTAACCTAGGAGTCGGGACCTGACCTAAGTGCCCCTAACCCATTCGCTAGAGACCAACTGAGGTGCCACGGTGCGTTCACTCAGTCAGGGGCCAGGTACCATGACCGTGTTGCAACCCGAGTGCCCAGAGTCCCCCCTCTCCAGCCAGGCTTCGTTCACCACCTCCCCCTGACCCAGCCCCAGCAAACTTCGCCCCAGCTCTGACACGCATCACTCCGCCACCACCCTCCCTGCACACCTGCCTGGCCTAGCCCCAGCGCTCTCCCTGTCCCCTGGCCTCCGGGGCAGCAGGGGCAGCGGCAGGGGCAGCAGCAGCGACCTTCTGCACAGCCCAAAGTACACCCTTCTCTACAACGTGTTTCAAAGCTCTCTGGTTTTCTCCAGTAACGGCTGGCGTCTTGAGCGGCGTACGCCGTCTTCTTCATCCACCACCACCGGACTCAAGCACAACCACTCAGCATGCACATCACCCGCAACACGCAGGATACGGTTAACGACCAAACACTAAAGATCATTTGTTCTGTGTCCAATGCCACACGCTACACGGAGCTTTGGGTCCCCCTCACCCTGCACACCACACCTGCTTTGCGGCCTAAGCATGCACACAAGGCACACTGACGCTGACATTGAATACACATATGCATCGGCCTATCATCCTGCTTGCTGTTGCCTACCATACAAGCTGTACAACACATCATGGCTGACCATAACTATGGCTCAGCCCCTGCTAGCACATTGCTTGCGAGCAGGTGCACAGGTTGGCGTGCACCCATTTGTTCAGCATGATAGTGCGCCATTCTTCTTCATGCCCTGCCAACCCATGCCTCCATGCAGCCATGCACAGCTTGCGCCAGGGGTGCTAACAGCACCTCCCTCACCAGGCCAACGGGCAACAAGTAGCATGCAGCGGGCAACAAGTAGCACAAGTGGCAGCAGCAGCAGCAGCCACTAGTGGCAGCAATGGCAGCAGATGGGTGCTGACAGCATATGCCGCGTTGCGTTGCAGCAGCGCCAGCTGCTAGGGTTGGGGCACATGTGGCCACAGCGATGGGTGGGAAGGGTGGCTTATTGGGCAAGTGCATGTTGAGCTGTACATGAAAGGAGGTGGGGTGTGGGCCACGCCAGGAAGGGCCACACAATGCATGATGCAGTGCGGTGCAGATTACTACTTGCAGGGGTGCAGACATCACGAGAGTACAGGCAGCAGAAGCAGTAGCAGCAGCAGCAGTTATAGACAGAGGCTATGCAAAGTAGGTCCCCCATTCTGCCCTCTTCTGTGTTGACATGGTGGCAGCATGTTGACCAGGTGCCTAAAGGAAGGAGCCTCTGCTCCAGGGGCCACTGGGAGCATCCCAGTGGCTGCTGCTACCACCGCCAGGTCGGGTCAGGTCAGTCCAGGTCAGGTGGGCCCCAGGGTGAGCCTGCTGCCCTGGCTGCTGCCATCTGAGCTGCAGCCCTGGAAGCCCAGCAGGCCATTGCAGAGGCGCCGCTTGGCCATCATGCCCGCCAGGCTGTCGCAGTCCAGCCCCGGACCCACACTCTCGTGCACCACGCTGCCAGAGGACGGCGCTCCTCCCGGCACCTGGCGCCCCATAGCCTGCGGCTCACACAGGGCCAGCTGCTGTGCCGGCTCCAGCTGCAGCAGGTCAGGCGAGCAGCTGGGGTGGGAGGACCGAGCCCCACCAGCCAGAGGTGGGCGGGGCGCCCAGCTGTGTGAGGCTGTAGGGAGGGGTGGCAGGTGGGAGGTAGCTGCAGCGTCATGGGAGTAGGCGCAGTGGGAGGCAGCGGGACACAGGCTGTGGGCTAGGTCCAGGGCTGGCAGGCTGCCGACTGACCCGGTGCTGCGGTGGCTGCCCAGCGGCAGGGCTGCAGGGGGCTGGCCGGGTTGCATGTGGCTGGAGCGTCGCTGAGTGGGTCCGCTGCGCAGGGGAGGGCGGCGCACGCAGGCCTTGGGCAGCACCAGCACCTGGGCGCAGCCTAAGGGGTCTCCTGCGGGCTCCAAGACCAGCTGCAGGGCGGCGGGTAGGGGGCCGGAGCAGGAGCGGCTGGGGTGGCGCGGCTCAGTGCAGGCCAGAGTGGAACTGATGTCGACCTGCAGGGGAGGAGGAGGAGGGCAGGGACGGCACCCCTGAGTGCTGCCTCCAACGCAGCGGTGGCAGCGTGCCCCAGCACTGTCACGACTGGGAGGTTATCACGGTGCCATGCAGTGCCATGCAGCCTCAGCCTCAGCCCCTGAGGTGACGACTGGGAGGATTTCACGGTGCCATGCAGCCTCAGCCCCTGAGGCGCCTCCCCCGAGCCCTTGCAGTGTTGAGGTGCAGGGCCCCGCTCAGTGTCTGTGGGTGTTTAAGGGGCCTATGCATGAAGGAGGGGTAGCAGTGGAAGGAGGACTACCCACAGGCCGACACCAGGCAGGATAGCTGTGGCGTGAGGAGGAGTGTGGGTGCTCCTCAGAGTAAGACTCAGTGCTGCTGAGTGTGGTGTGTCAGCCTCAGTGAGGATCGGCATCCCACCACCACCATCATCATCATCGCCACCAAGCCTAGGTGATGGGAGGTCAATGGCCCTGACTTCAGTGACCGCACTTGGTGACAGTGATGGTGGTGGTGGTGGCAAGTACAGCCACGGAAAATCAGGGGCGGTGGTGGAGCTGATTGTTGTGTGGCTGCTGAGCAGCAGCTGCTGCAGGGCCCTGCCACCGCCCTCCAGCCCCCAGTGCTTACTGTGGACCAGCAGGGCCCTAGCTCCCACAGCTCAGAGGCGGTGCGCTTCATGGCCTGCTGCGCCGCTGCCGCACCAAACCCAAGTCTGGCAGCCTGCGGCAAGGGGCAGCATGGCAGGCTGATGGTGGTTGGCAGCAGTGGTGGCTCAGTCTGATCAGGCTGCAACTGGCAGCCACAGTCTTAGACGCACTATGGTGGTCATGATGGAGCTCAGGCTTGATTGCAACCGTGTTTATGTTTAGGAGCATACACATGAATACGTGCTGATTGATCTAGTGGGCTGGAGCACTTGAAGACTTGTGACACATGCAGGCAGGCAGACAACTCTACACAGGCAGGCAGGCAGGCAGGCAGAAGTGGGTGTGTGATGCAGTCAAGAGTGCTCCATCAATGCCGAGGGCTTTGTAAAGGAAGAATAAACATTGAAGGCCCAACACCCTGCAGGTCATGTGCCGTGTGAGGAGGAGTGTTGCTGATGCCTACCTGGCTGCCTGAGCTGGACGCCTCTTTCTTAGGGCCTGGCAGCTTCCTGTGGCGCATGTAATGGATGCCGCACCGGTTGCACAGCAGCATGCTGCCCTGGTCAGGGCGCCGCCACTGGGGCGCCTCTGTAACCCCGCAAGAGTGGCAGGGCCCACCCTGCAGCAGTCTGCTGCTAGTGCTACTGCTGCTGCACTGCTGTGAGACAGCTGGCTGAGGCGGGGGCGGCAGGTGCTCCAGGGGGGCCAGCACAGGGGGATGAAGATCCTGGTTCAGGTTAATGTATGGCAGGTCGTGGTGCTGGCACGGGTGGTCACCTGTAAGGGGGGCATGCTGGCAAATGAGCATGAGCAGCAATAAGAAGCAGGCTGGGAAAGTGTGGGTGTTGTGTTTTGGGATGATAGCCGTTGAGTGCATGGTACTGGAACTTAGACTAGCATACCCATCCCAGCCAACAGCGACCTAGGGCACTACAGCAAGGGCCTTCGCCCAATTGATGTTACGTAAGTGTCACGGCTGGTTGTGGTTGGAGGGAAAGGCTTAGAACCTGTCCGGGCGGACCTCGTTGTAGCGTGACCAGTGGCACTCCCTCCTCCTCCACTAGTCGCACCACCTCCAGCAACGCTGACAACTCGCAACTCTGTGTTGATGCACAATTGCCACGACCGTTCATTGCTCCCCACCCTGCCAACGGTTGGGTATCCAATAGCAACTCACGGCAGCTCGTGCCATGGCAGCTTCCCAGCCCGTTCACAACCCACAAACCCGAAGGCCGCGAAAATGCCAGCCGTCCTCTTGATCAGCAGTCGCTAGCACTTGGTATAACATTGGTATGATGGACCCAGATACGCGTGAGTAGTCAATATTCCCGACAGCCCGACAGCTCCAGACAGTTTGTGGTAAACTGACATAAAGCGACAAGATCGCTCGCTCGTCTTATGACTCAAATCCCCTTTTATGCCCCGTTGTGTCCTGTTCTGCGGCGGCTTACAATGTTAGCTGTCGTTCCGTTTCCTACCTGTCACTACAACTTTTTGTGCGACACCTATTTTGTATCATTTTGTCGGCCCCCTCCCCCTGCCTGCCTGCCTGCCCCCTCCCATCCCTGACTTACCACGCTAAGCTTGTACCTTCTTAAGCTGACCTACCCACAAGGCGCCCACCACATTCCCTGTTGACACGGTAGCTGCTTGCCTGGAGTGCCAGGCTGCCAGGCACGGTCTACATGTACGTCATTGACGTGGTTCACAACAATGTCTCAAGACAAATGTCTTCGACCTCTACTCCTGTGGCACGCTTGCTGTAGCCCCATCCGTACAGTCCGAGGCGTCCAATCTGTACAGTCTAAGGCGGAGCACACTCTTACTCCCGAGCGCGTTGAACGGTCCCGCACAAGACTACTAGCTCTAACGTGACTGGAACGACGCTGCTCCCTCGGCGCCAGTGTGGGGTTGCAGGGGTCACAGCCGCCCGTGAGGCACTAGCGGCGCAGTGCTCAGCTTCTCTGCGCGAATACTGAGCCCTGCTGCCTCTGCTGACCTCCGCGCAACGGGCAGCGCTGAGCTATGCCGGCCTACGGCAGGCACCGCAGTGTGCATCCCGTCAGCCTTAGCACGCAGCGCGGAGTGCACGCGGTGCAATTGCGCCGGGCTGGAGCCCACCATCACACCCTCCCAAGCTCCTTGACCCTGCGCCTGCCGTGCGTACAACGTTGGCGATGCGTGACTCCTCAGCGCCTCGCTCGCTTGCGACGACGGCTTGCGACTGCGCCGACGTGCGCCGGCTGTGGGCTGGGCCGACTCAGCGGCTTGCTGTAGGCCTTGCGCAGCAGTGACGCTGGGCGGTGAGCTGGCAGGCCGAGCGTCGCCATTGGGCGAAGGTGGCGCGGTTTGAGGCCGAGTCTGACCAGAGTCACGAGAAGAGCTGGGCAGGCCGGGGCTGCAGGCCGTCAGGTCGCGTTCAGTCACCAGCTGCACAACCAAGGCAGGAGTGCGACGAGATGTGCAGAGCGAGGTAAGCAGGTCCCTGCCAGATCCCTGTCAGTGCTGGTCTGCGCTGCCAGTGCATGTATGTGGTGGCTGCACAGGGCTAGGGCCGGGATTACCCTCTGGGCAGCATTGTCGCTGACAGTCCCCTGCTTTGGTCCAGTTGGCGGAGGGCGTTTATCAACCAACCCCTTCCCCTTCCTCTTGTCCCTCCCCTTCCCCTTCCCCTTCCCCTTCCCCTTCCCCTTCCCCTTCCCCTTCCCCTTCCCCTTCCCCTTCCCCTTCCCCTTCCCCTTCCCCTTCCCCTTCCCCTTCCCCTTCCCCTTCCCTGCTCCGGCCCCTGCTCCTGCCCTTGACCCCGCCCCACCATCTACTCCAGACACTGGCACACTGACCTGCTGGTACGCAGCCTGCAGCGCGATACAGTGCTGCAGCACCTGCTCCTGTGGCAGCTGTGCCAGCACCTGCTCAGGCATCAGCTCCACGGCTCTAGCACGCACCCCTGCTTCAGCACCTAGCAGGGGGGACGTCTGGAGCTGGCTGACCAGCGGCTGACACACCAGGCCCACCCGGCTGCCAGGGTGCGGGGCAGCCTCTGCCCCTGCCTGCTGCACCTGCACCTCTGATCCTGGAGCAGAGTCTAAAGGGGTAGGGGTGCGGGAGGGTGAGGCAGGCGGCATCTTAAGCTGGGCAAGGCGCGGGGAAGGAGGGGGTTGGCCTGCTGCACGCTCTCGGGCGGCGAGCTGACGCTGCAGTTCATCCACTTGCTGCATCAGGGCCACACGCTCTGACTCCCAGCTCTGCAGCACAGGGTAGGGCAGGGCAGCAGCAGGAATGGCGTGTCATGTCATGTCATGTCATGTCGTGGCATGGCGTGGCGTGGCGTGGGGTGGGGTGGGGTGGGGTGGGGTGGGGTGGGGTGGGGTGGGGTGGGGTGGGGTGGGGTGGGGTGGGGTGGGGTGGGGTGGGGTGGGGTGGGGTGGGGTGGGGTGGGGTGGGGTGGGGTGGGGTGGGGTGGGGTGGGGTGGGGCTGGCAATCACTGTCAGGATTGATATTACACTCAGAGTTGGCACAATGGCTGCAAGGGTGTCCACTACAACCACTTTGTGTGCACTATCTACGCAAGACACCAAGGCCACGCGGTACACATTGTCAGTCGAGAATAGCATAGTCGCACTAGGCACCGTTAGCGGGACACACCTGTACCGGGCGGGCGTCGCTTGTGGGCCCGGACTCCATCCCCGCGTGCTCCCCGCGGCCGGCGGGCAATGCCCGCGGGCTGCTTGGGACTCCTGGCCGCGGCGAGCGGGGTGCCGTGTCCGCCGCAGCGACGGACTCTCCAAGCGACCGCATCAAGTCCTGCTTGCTGGCGGCCCACTCCAGGAACGCCTCGCGATGCCGCGTGAGGTGGGACAGGCGTGCGCCTAGGGCCGCCAGCCGGGGCTGCGCCGCCACCTTGAAGCGCTGCAGGCTCAGCTTTGTGGCGAGCGCATGCGCCAGGGCTGAGTCAGAGCGCGCTAGCGCAGCCCCTGCTACCTCCAGGTCGGCCTGTGTCGCGGCCAGCTGTAGTGCGTGCAGCTCGATGGCCTGCTCCGCCTGCTCCCGCTGCGTCCATGCCTCGCTCTGTATGGGCTCACCACCACCAGCAGCAGCAGCAGCAGGAGCAGCGGCAGCGGCAGCGGCAGTATCAGCAGTGGTGTTCGAAGCAGAGGCTTGACAAGATTGTAGCGTAGAAAGCTGGGAGCTCGCCCTCAGCCTTTCAGGGTGGGATGAGAATGGGCAACAGCCCTGACACTCTTCCACACCTGACAGTGCTGGGTGTGTGTCAATGCCATCTGCAGCCATGCTGCCACGACAGCACAGTAGCTGGCCAGATCCATGGCGTGCGGCATCGCCTGGCTGCCTAACTGCCTACCAGGCATCATGGCCGGGTCTAGACAGGGCAGCAGGACAGTATGATGTGTTGCGAGGGAGGATGAAAATATAATGATGAGCATGCCCAGGGAGTGAGTGGGAGTGAGAGGGTGTGAGAGGGTGGCGGGATAGAGGGGCCCACCTCTGCCTCTATCATGCGCCGCCTGGCCTCCACCACCTGACGCATGCAGGCCCCGTGGAAGGTGGTGGAGCGCATCTTGAACCAGGTCTGCACCTTGATGATGGTGCGCTGCAGGCGGGGGCGGGGGGGGGGCAGCACATCAGGGGAGAAGGGCCTGGGGTAAACACCCCCACCCCACCCCACCCCTCCACCCCTTCCCTCACCCCTCTCCCTCTCCCTCTCCCTCTCCCTCTCCCTCTCCCTCTCCCTCTCCCTCTCCCTCTCCCTCTCCCTCTCCCTCTCCCTCTCCCTCTCCCTCTCCCTCTCCCTCTCCCTCTCCCTCTCCCTCTCCCTCTCCCTCTCCCTCTCCCTCTCCCTCTCCCTCCGGGGCTCCAGCTTACCTGCATGTCGATGACCTCTTTTTGCAGCTCCTCCACCTGGGCCTCCAGCGCCATCATGCCCCACACGTCGCTGGCTGGGCCCGCCTCGCCGGTGCTGGGCAGCGGCCTGGCAGCCCCCCTGGGCCCTGGGGGGGCGCTGGCCCCTGTGGCCCCGCTGCCAGGCTGCCCCACGCTGCTGCCGGCCACGCGCTGCATGGCGCCAGGACCAAACACCTGCGCCAGCACCAGCCCATGCCTGCACGTCTGTTGGCCATAGGGGGGAAGGGAGGGGGAGGAGTGGTGGTGGGCTCACTGTACTGTGTCCTCACGCTGATGAGGAGAGGCGAGGCGAGGGTGCAGTGACCAGTTGAGTCAAACACACGCCCATCCCCTGATGAGTGCAGGACTGTAGTGCAAATACAATGTGTGGGTGCTTTAATGGTACGCTGCTGACTTCCACCCCTCCCCATGCAGATCCCCATGACATGGCTATGGTGATGGTGCTGGGTGCACATGAAAGTCGACACCAAAAGATACAGTGTGTTTGTGAACAGCACCAGCACCAGACACCAGCACCAGCACCAGCATCGGCCTCAGCAAGCCCCCCGCAGGGGGAGGGGGGCACACCAGGGGGCAGCGGCAGCGTCTGCTCCTGCTGGGGCCGCGCAGGGGGGTGAGGGGACTTGCCTTGTTCAGGGTCTCGCGCCGCACCTCCCCCATCGCTTCCATGGCCTGCTTCTGCAGGTCCGTCCGCTGCAGCACTGCGTTGCTGGCCGCAGTCTGCACCGGGCATAGAGCAGGCGGCAACCAACACCCAGTGCTGTGTGCTCCTCATACTCCCTCGCTCTGCCCTGCCCTGCCCTGCCCTGCCCTGCCCTGCCCTGCCCTGCCCTGCCCTGCCCTGCCCTGCCCTGCCCTGCCCTGCCCTGCCCTGCCCTGCCCTGCCCTGCCCTGCCCTGCCCTGCCCTGCCCTGCCCTGCCCTGCCCTGCCCTGCCCTGCCCTGCCCTGCCCTGCCCTGCCCTGCCCTGCCCTGCCCTGCCCTGCCCTGCCCTGCCCTGCCCTGCCCTGCCCTGCCCTGCCCTGCCCTGCCCTGCCCTGCCCTGCCCTGCCCTGCCCTGCCCTGCCCTGCCCTGCCCTGCCCTGCCCTGCCCTGCCCTGCCCTGCCCTGCCCTGCCCTGCCCTGTCCTGTCCTGCCCTGCCCTGCCCAGGCTGACTGCCCAGGCAGGTGGTTTGGGCAGGAGCAGGTGCTAGGGATGCAGGGCGAGCTCGAAATCAGGAGGCAGGACCAAAGGGGCCGAAGCAGGGAGCAGGGTAGGAGGGGGCAGGGGTGGGAGTGGGCAGGGGGTGTGTGGGGGGGAGGGGTGCGGGAGGGAAGGGGAGGGCCCCGCTGCAGTAGGCAGGGTTCAGTGCAGGGGGGGAGGGGGGAGGGGGGTGCAGGGGGGAGCACACCGTGAGGGCGTTGCTGAGCTGCAGGATCTTGTCAGCGTGCTGCGCCTGAGCCTCCAGGTAAGCGGCCTCTGTGGCACGCTGCACACAGCAGCCAGCGAGCCAAGCCGCCCCCTGACCCCCGTCCCCCAGCTAGCAGGGGCTGCGGCTGCTGTGCTCACGGGGTTGCCTGCTCATGTGGCTGACCCCTCCAGGCGTGGCCCCCTAAGGCAGCGGGGTGGCCTTTACTACCAGCCAGCCAGGCAGGCAGGCAGGCAGGCAGGCAGGCAGGCAGGCAGGCAGGCAGGCAGGCAGCAGGCAGGCAGGCAGGCAGGCAGGCAGGCAGGCAGGCAGGCAGGCAGGCAGGCAGGCAGGCAGGCAGGCAGGCAGGCAGGCAGGCAGGCAGGCAGGCAGGCAGGCAGGCAGGCAGGCAGGCAGGCAGGCAGGCAGGCAGGCAGGCAGGCAGGCAGGCAGGCAGGCAGGCAGGCAGGCAGGCAGGCAGGCAGGCAGGCAGGCAGGCAGGCAGGCAGGCAGGCAGGCAGGCAGGCAGGCAGGCAGGCAGCAGGCAGGCAGGCAGGCAGGCAGGCAGGCAGGCAGGCAGGCAGGCAGGCAGGCAGGCAGGCAGGCAGGCAGGCAGGCAGGCAGGCAGGCAGGCAGGCAGGCAGGCAGGCAGGCAGGCAGGCAGGCAGGCAGGCAGGCAGGCAGGCAGGCAGGCAGGCAGGCAGGCAGGCAGGCAGGCAGGCAGGCAGGCAGGCAGGCAGGCAGGCAGGCAGGCAGGCAGGCAGGCAGGCAGGCAGGCAGGCAGGCAGGCAGGCAGGCAGGCAGGCAGGCAGGCAGGCAGGCAGGCAGGCAGGCAGGCAGGCAGGCAGGCAGGCAGGCAGGCAGGCAGGCAGGCAGGCAGGCAGGCAGGCAGGCAGGCAGGCAGGCAGGCAGGCAGGCAGGCAGGCAGGCAGGCAGGCAGGCAGGCAGGCAGGCAGGCAGGCAGGCAGGCAGGCAGGCAGGCAGGCAGGCAGGCAGGCAGGCAGGCCGGCAGGCAGGCAGGCAGGCAGGCAGGCAGGCAGGCAGGCAGGCAGGCAGGCAGGCAGGCAGGCAGGCAGGCAGGCAGGCAGGCAGGCAGGCAGGCAGGCAGGCAGGCAGGCAGGCAGGCAGGCAGGCAGGCAGGCAGGCAGGCAGGCAGGCAGGCAGGCAGGCAGGCAGGCAGGCAGGCAGGCAGGCAGGCAGGCAGGCAGGCAGGCAGGCAGGCAGGCAGGCAGGCAGGCAGGCAGGCAGGCAGGCAGGCAGGCAGGCAGGCAGGCAGGCAGGCAGGCAGGCAGGCAGGCAGGCAGGCAGGCAGGCAGGCAGGCAGGCAGGCAGGCAGGCAGGCAGGCAGGCAGGCAGGCAGGCAGGCAGGCAGGCAGGCAGGCAGGCAGGCAGGCAGGCAGGCAGGCAGGCAGGCAGGCAGGCAGGCAGGCAGGCAGGCAGGCAGGCAGGCAGGCAGGCAGGCAGGCAGGCAGGCAGGCAGGCAGGCAGGCAGGCAGGCAGGCAGGCAGGCAGGCAGGCAGGCAGGCAGGCAGGCAGGCAGGCAGGCAGGCAGGCAGGCAGGCAGGCAGGCAGGCAGGCAGGCAGGCAGGCAGGCAGGCAGGCAGGCAGGCAGGCAGGCAGGCAGGCAGGCAGGCAGGCAGGCAGGCAGGCAGGCAGGCAGGCAGGCAGGCAGGCAGGCAGGCAGGCAGGCAGGCAGGCAGGCAGGCAGGCAGGCAGGCAGGCAGGCAGGCAGGCAGGCAGGCAGGCAGGCAGGCAGGCAGGGCAGGCAGGCAGGCAGGCAGGCAGGCAGGCAGGCAGGCAGGCAGGCAGGCAGGCAGGCAGGCAGGCAGGCAGGCAGGCAGGCAGGCAGGCAGGCAGGCAGGCAGGCAGGCAGGCAGGCAGGCAGGCAGGCAGGCAGGCAGGCAGGCAGGCAGGCAGGCAGGCAGGCAGGCAGGCAGGCAGGCAGGCAGGCAGGCAGGCAGGCAGGCAGGCAGGCAGGCAGGCAGGCAGGCAGGCAGGCAGGCAGGCAGGCAGGCAGGCAGGCAGGCAGGCAGGCAGGCAGGCAGGCAGGCAGGCAGGCAGGCAGGCAGGCAGGCAGGCAGGCAGGCAGGCAGGCAGGCAGGCAGGCAGGCAGGCCAGGCAGGCAGGCAGGCAGGCAGGCAGGCAGGCAGGCAGGCAGGCAGGCAGGCAGGCAGGCAGGCAGGCAGGCAGGCAGGCAGGCAGGCAGGCAGGCAGGCAGGCAGGCAGGCAGGCAGGCAGGCAGGCAGGCAGGCAGGGCAGGCAGGCAGGCAGGCAGGCAGGCAGGCAGGCAGGCAGGCAGGCAGGCAGGCAGGCAGGCAGGCAGGCAGGCAGGCAGGCAGGCAGGCAGGCAGGCAGGCAGGCAGGCAGGCAGGCAGGCAGGCAGGCAGGCAGGCAGGCAGGCAGGCAGGCAGGCAGGCAGGCAGGCAGGCAGGCAGGCAGGCAGGCAGGCAGGCAGGCAGGCAGGCAGGCAGGCAGGCAGGCAGGCAGGCAGGCAGGCAGGCAGGCAGGCAGGCAGGCAGGCAGGCAGGCAGGCAGGCAGGCAGGCAGGCAGGCAGGCAGGCAGGCAGGCAGGCAGGCAGGCAGGCAGGCAGGCAGGCAGGCAGGCAGGCAGGCAGGCAGGCAGGCAGGCAGGCAGGCAGGCAGGCAGGCAGGCAGGCAGGCAGGCAGGCAGGCAGGCAGGCAGGCAGGCAGGCAGGCAGGCAGGCAGGCAGGCAGGCAGGCAGGCAGGCAGGCAGGCAGGCAGGCAGGCAGGCAGGCAGGCAGGCAGGCAGGCAGGCAGGCAGGCAGGCAGGCAGGCAGGCAGGCAGGCAGGCAGGCAGGCAGGCAGGCAGGCAGGCAGGCAGGCAGGCAGGCAGGCAGGCAGGCAGGCAGGCAGGCAGGCAGGCAGGCAGGCAGGCAGGCAGGCAGGCAGGCAGGCAGGCAGGCAGGCAGGCAGGCAGGCAGGCAGGCAGGCAGGCAGGCAGGCAGGCAGGCAGGCAGGCAGGCAGGCAGGCAGGCAGGCAGGCAGGCAGGCAGGCAGGCAGGCAGGCAGGCAGGCAGGCAGGCAGGCAGGCAGGCAGGCAGGCAGGCAGGCAGGCAGGCAGGCAGGCAGGCAGGCAGGCAGGCAGGCAGGCAGGCAGGCAGGCAGGCAGGCAGGCAGGCAGGCAGGCAGGCAGGCAGGCAGGCAGGCAGGCAGGCAGGCAGGCAGGCAGGCAGGCAGGCAGGCAGGCAGGCAGGCAGGCAGGCAGGCAGGCAGGCAGGCAGGCAGGCAGGCAGGCAGGCAGGCAGGCAGGCAGGCAGGCAGGCAGGCAGGCAGGCAGGCAGGCAGGCAGGCAGGCAGGCAGGCAGGCAGGCAGGCAGGCAGGCAGGCAGGCAGGCAGGCAGGCAGGCAGGCAGGCAGGCAGGCAGGCAGGCAGGCAGGCAGGCAGGCAGGCAGGCAGGCAGGCAGGCAGGCAGGCAGGCAGGCAGGCAGGCAGGCAGGCAGGCAGGCAGGCAGGCAGGCAGGGCAGGCAGGCAGGCAGGCAGGCAGGCAGGCAGGCAGGCAGGCAGGCAGGCAGGCAGGCAGGCAGGCAGGCAGGCAGGCAGGCAGGCAGGCAGGCAGGCAGGCAGGCAGGCAGGCAGGCAGGCAGGCAGGCAGGCAGGCAGGCAGGCAGGCAGGCAGGCAGGCAGAGCAGGCAGGCAGGCAGGCAGGCAGGGCAGGCAGGCAGGCAGCAGCAGGCAGGCCAGGCAGGCAGGCAGGCAGGCAGGCAGGGCAGGCAGGCAGGCAGGCAGGCAGGCAGGCAGGCAGGCAGGCAGGCAGGCAGGCAGGCAGGCAG